>JAUUEB010187649.1:0-13960 GCA_032362205.1 Clione limacina
CTCTCTCTCTCTCTCACTCTCTCTCTCTCTCTCTCTCTCTCTCTCTCTCTCTCTCTCTCTCTCTCTCCCTCTCTCTCTTTTCTGTCTCTGTCTGTCTGTCTGTCTGTCTGTCCGTCTGTCCCCCCCACACACACACACGCACACGCACGAACACACACACACACACATACACACAAACACACACACAAACTTGTTCATTCTTGCTTTCTCGCTCGAATGAACATAGTCACTATTGTTCTGTATAAAAAAAATGCTGACGTTCAACGTGTAGTCACTAACGCAGGATGGGCTGCCTTAAACCAAACACCATATCTTAAGCTGTCAGAGTCCATCCTGAAAACAGTACATCTTATCTTAATGACTGAAGATGAAGAATGGAGGTAACGAACCTCATTCATTCCATATAGATAAAATAAAGAGTACGCACAGACATTAATTAATGACCTTGGTTTTAACCATTTTTTATCTAGCAGGTAATGAGAAGTTGTTAGGTACAGAATAAGTTATCTTGGCTGATAAGATTCCAACGTCCCTCACTGAATCTCTTTCCCTAAAAATACGATATGTATTCATGTAGTGTCGCCTTAGTACCAGATAAGTTTGTTTAAGCTGTGATCATCACGTTTTTAGGAATCATTACACTTGGTTTAACTTTTGTAATGATAAAATAAAACAAAAATTCCTCATCATAAACAAGGAAATAGAAAGACAATGGAATGCAAATATCATCAGGGTTAAAAAAAACTCAAGTACACATGCCAGCATACTTAGGAAAAATAAGGGAACACGTGTTGTTAACAAGTTTTTTTTGCATTGGTTTTAATGCCATGTCGGGTAGAAGTAGTATATTTGCAGGACATTTGAAAAATTAGTCGTGTCAGATCAAATAATAGCACATTGTTGCAGTTTTTCGATCAGATTTAAGAGTAAAATCCGTGATGATGATCCGTATTGATTCTTGTAAGAAGGGTCCCTCGATTGAATTTTTTTCTCATAAATCGTCTTGGTGCAACTCTCATTTTAGTATACATTCATTATGGCCACCATCTTCTGTTGAACTTAACGGAAAATTAAAGAAAACTATTTATTTGTTAAAACATAGCCAAAAAACGTGAAATTTTCTTTATTCTATTAACTATGTCTGAATGAAATACACTAAATTAAATGTTTTCGATACCGTTCAATCGAATGATGGTATCAAACAAAAAATTTAGGGTCAATGCCAAGGTCAAAACGAGATTGAAATCTTAAATATGATATTTGACAATGAAAATGACTTGACAAAAAATTTGACATTTACATTCAATTTAAAAGAAATATTCAATTTTTATTTTTTATTTTTTTATTGAAGACCTCAGGCTCTAAATATATGGCCATAAGCAGTCAAACGTTTTTATTTAATTTGCGAGGCGACCATATTGTATTCATGCAAATTGAGAAATACCTGTCAGCTTAAAGCTCAATTTCCTCATTAACATGAATTAAAACAATAGAATTAACATTTTTCATTTATTTCAATGGTATAGCCTCGATGATACAACCTGAAAAAATGTCAAGTTTTACCATTTTACAAACAAGATATGTCACTGAGCAAGATGTCACTGAGCAAGATGATTAAGAAATATGTATAAACGCACTGATTAACTTCAGTTGTGTATGTTTGGGTCATAGAAGAGTTATTAAAACATTTTAAATCTATGAACCAAAAGCAATTTTGGACTGTTCCCATCAGTCCATAATTACATTTACTAGAAGATTGTTCTCTGAACATTTAAGACAGATTTGCCAATTAGGATAGAGGGTGAGAGTATTATTTAATATTTATTTAACATAAACCAACTGCAATCAATAATGCGCTTTAAAAGATTCATGAACGGATCGTGTGCTGCGCAGCGCAAAGGAACACAGTACAACGTTCCGCGCGAAACGTGCGCACCGATGCAAAAACTGCGCGACGGGATTAAACGCCTTTTGAAAACGGAAGAAGAAACATCACACGGCAATTGTCTCAATAGAGTATAACTTTTTCATTCTTTTGTTTGTTCATAACTCTGTCAATTGTTAGCGGATATTGCTGAGATTAAATGGGGGTCTTTATCGAGTGGATGTCCAAATCCTTTAAGATTTTACGGCAATGAGTTGTATGTTCCTTGAGTTATCGTCTACACAGTCAAAGGAGCAGCGTCACTTTCTCTACACCAATTCGTGGTGTCGAGAATTAACACAAAAACGCCGGATCAGAAAACGCATTAACGACGGCGAAACGCAGGACGGGAATACGCAACAACGACGGCTAAACGCAGGACGGGAAAACGCAACAACGACGGCTCCATTTTTAATCTTCAAGAATGCAAACAATTAGGCTTTAAATCAATAATAAATAAATATAAGAAAAGTATCACTTCTCGATCTAAAACTTCGTAGAAAAAACGTGTATAAACCCTCCGATTTTAACTTTTCTAGCTCCATTATAATAAGATATGACAAAACAAAAATGGTCGCTTTCAAAAATAAATAGGATATTCTTATTAACTATTAACAGGGGTGGCCGCTTAGGATGAACAGGGAGAACAAAGTTCCCCAGATGAAATCAGATGAAAGAACTGCATATTAACAAAACAATAGAGAAAAAATATCGATTGAAAGGCATTTCCCCCTTAACATATTGACTTATTTCCGTAAAATTAGTTATACTTAACAAAGGAGTATTTGCCTAGTCAACCAACTCACGCAGAATTGCCGCCAATGTCTTACAGATGTAGCTACCTGCTTACAGTTTTAGGGGGGTCATTAACGGCTCTGAACCAAGTCTCCATTATTTTCAAGCACTAATTTTATCGGGCCATTGGCGGCTCGTGATATTGTTTTTTTTATTGGCTAAGAAACAGTTTGGTTTGAACGTGTTCTCCCAAATATCATTTGACTGGTAATTTTCTTTTTGTTATAAAAAACAGTTTATATTGTTAGGCTTTGTAGTATAAATCAAATTTGATACAAATAGTATAATGTAACATAAGTAACTGAAAAACGTTCACAATTATACATTTATACATTATAATTATGAATAAGATCAAAATGAACTGTAAACAAACTAAAGTTACCTCCCAGCCGACGCTGTTATTAACCTAAATGCTATATTAACTATAACACATTATAAATTACGGGTTTTCACTGTTTTAGTAAATGGTGGTGTGACTGACGATGTTATTACCTTCGAAGATGTGAACACAGCGTGTTCTCAAAATTTACATACAAAAATTGGAAAATGTTCACAAATATTTCTGGATTTAAATAGTCAAGATTTTATATTCATTATTAATCATCCTGTTATTGTGTTAACTGACAGACACTCACACACACAAATAGAGAGGCCAGGCAAACATATACCCTACTCTGAATATAATTGTGATAGTGGAACAAATTCAAACTTTCCACAAGTTAAATATGTATGAATATTTCCAATTTCGCAAATACATTTTGCAAAGATATATCCAAAATGTTGTGATGAATTGAAACCTATATTGTGTCCACTCACAAATATTGAAGGTTACACACTGTGATGTAATAGTATCCACAACAAGGGCAAACTTTTCAATGAGAGTTAGAAATCGTGCACAGTTATATCCAAAAGCTTTCTATGACTTGTAATCTATAATATATCCAATGACTGTACGAAATGTTGCACAATTATATCCAAAGAGTTGTTATGACTTGAACTCTATTACATATCCACTTGTGAAGATTTGAATTTTACACACTATAAAAGTATTCATACCAAAGGCAAAATTTGCATTTAAAGTACATGTATATCCAATGACTGTAAAAAGGAATGCACAGTTATGTCCCAAAAAGTTCGATGACTTAAAAACAATAATATATCCACAGACGAAGATTGAATGTTACGCACTGTGATGGTATCCAGAAAAATAAAAGCATTTATTTTATAACACTTTCCAAGAATTTAACAAGAATATTATATCCAGCGACTGTAAGAAGACTGTGGCTAGCTATATGCCAAGACATTGGGGACGACTGGTGACTGTAGATGACTTTTGAAAAACTTATGACAATAGGGTATCTTCAATGTTGAAAGACTTGATCTTGACAAAGGATTGTTGTACTTCGATGCAGATGACTGTTGTACTAGTGCCATTGGGAAGTTGAACCGCGATGATTCGACCTTTTACTAGAAATGTTATACTGCGTTCGGTGGATTATGTACCCTCTCGTTAGCTCAACTCATCAGCGTGTAGACTTCAGTTGTAGGTTGAACATGTATTTTGTTCTTGGCATAGTCCAACGGTAAGATTCGGTTTAACCTGAAAAAAGTCCAAAAAAGTGAATACATTTAAACAATACCATTTTGTACTTTTCAGATAAATCATATAATATTTTAAGAAACGTAATCTAAATGAAAGTTTAGAAAAAAAACTGTAATATCAATACGAATTGTTAAGACCTTCATGTTAATATGATATTGTGACTATTACACTATATAGAAGATACGTATATTAAAATCTGCATTACATCGTTAAATGGTAAATCATTCAGAATATAAAATTTGTAGATACTCAAACTAGGCAGTACTACTGATTGATATAAAAAAAAAAGTTTGAACTCACCAATGTGGTTATCCCAAAAATGCAAGACAGTTGGTCCGTGTTCCTGCTTTTAAATATTCTGAATTCTACATAAAAACAAAGATATGTGGACATAGTCCGTCTGATAGATTTTGCTCCCTCGTTAGACTTTTAAACTCAATTCTTAGTAAAGCAACGAGGTATATCTTTTTTGTGGGTGTGTATATATTACAGACGAAAGCTGTTAACATATTAGGCTTCTATTGTTGTTCACAATCAGAAGAAAACCCCAATATTTCTTTCATTAATGACGAGCTTAATGATATTTTTATACGGAATATATCCGCCAATAGCTTCGTAAACACTTTGCACAGACGTCATGATATTTTTTTTTACATATGACACTTTTTACTACTGATAATAGCTATAACTTGTGCTCATTGACAATGCTTGTTCATTCTCTCCTCCATTACTATTGAATGGGCAAACCTTGGGATTTACAGATACCATTGTATTTAATTTCTTCCAAAACTTTGTCGCCTAATATCGACGAAAATCATGAGATGAAAAATATGATTTACACTATTTCCGTTGTTCAATGCAGCAAATAGTGTGGTTATCAGGTCTAGGAATATGATCAGAATTGTAACCCCCAATACTCGTGTACACCCCGTTAGGGCACGAACTTTAGTCAGTAAATGCTTATATATATCAAACATAAGATCTGTAGATTTTAATAGATTATGAAAAATACAAACTTAAAGTAACACAAAAAGCCTATCCATCTTCTTTCAAAACAATATATTGAACCATTTACTGTAGATATGTTTAGGGTGTAAATTGATTTGTTTTATGTATCTACGCATAACGATACGTCTTCGTAAGATGTAAACGAGACAAGCGGATTTTGAAAGAAGTCCTTTTTCTAGGTGGACTTTGGGACAAGTGGACTTAGTCACAAATCAAATATGGTAGGATAACGAGACAAGCGGACTTTGTAACACAACTATATTTTAGAATATGATTATAAACATGTGAGGGGTCTGAATGTCAACAATGTGTCTTAGACCTACCAACGAATGTGTCAAAAGGTTGACAGATTGTGATATACTTCGTTCAGTGATTTGGTTTTTGATTTTTGCGACCGACTCTAAGATGTGTGGATACATGTTATGTTAGAAGTATATTTTCTAAAAAGGATTGTGTCTACTTTATGTCTAATTTTTTGGTTTGTATATTTCAATACCCATAATAATTTTTGTAAAGGCCAGAACACATCTTAAAACTTAATTAATCCTTCATATTACTCCTCATTATATTATTAAGAAATGACCAAAAAGATATAAATTACCGCACTCAGTCAATGAATACAGGAACAATATATCCAAAGACAAAGATGAAACAGTAATCGGTTATCCTGAAATTGCCGATTAAATATAGGGCTACGTTAATTGTGTAGCTATGTATATTCATAAAAAGTATGTTTTAAAAGAGTTCATAACAACTGTGCTGTTCGTACTTTTATTTTGAAAACAGACGCATAAGCATTACATATGCATTTGATTGTATCACAGTCCGCTTGGCATGTCTCAAAATACGTTTTTTTCGTTGTCGGTTTACCGTTTTAGTGTTCGAAGAGAAGCTACAACGTAATTCAAATTAAAGAGGATTTACATCTACGTTCTATTAACATTTATTTGCAATAACAAACGCCACACATTGTTCATTCTATCGTTTTTATTGAATGAGAGTGATCATAGAATCAGAATTTAGAGATACTACTTGATTACAAAGTGATGAATCAAGTTCATTTTAACTCTCTTAAAACCTGTTGTTGAAAATGTTGCTATGGCGTCACACACCACAACATGATTAACACATGCTACAGCCAAACAAAGATGTTTGTGTGTTGTGTGTTTACAATATATCACCAACATGATAGCATATGTTTACACAAGTATAAACAATATTATAGAAAGCACCAACAAAATTCAAAACTGAGGCATGGCAATAGGAGAAGTGAACAAAGGACAACTAGGAGGACTGTGTAAATAATTTGTGAAAAATGATGAACAAATCTTGCTACTCGTGTCAATGTTTTAAATTATAGAATAAGATAATAGTCGCTGATGAATAGGATTTTTCAGAGTCCACGAATGTTGAGTATGCTAGCCTGATACAATTGAGAACAAAATATTGTGATTGTTCAATGGAAATCACAGTTCAAGCTAAAAGTAGCATGCAATTTTTTTAGCTTTGCTCGACTGTTTTCAAGGACTAGATAAAGAGGGATATATTGTGACGTTTCTAGTCATCATATATATAGCAAATGAGAAAGTAGAGTCTTGATCTTATTATGTTTACAAGGTGTTCCAATAAAAATTGCCCTGAGCTACACGGTGATAATTTCACTACGTTTGCAGATAGAGGCAAGGGGATTTTGTATTTTTTTTTTTTCATTTTTCGTGTTACGCTATGCTATAAGTACTCTTGTTCATAATCAAACTTACTGATAATACTTTTTATTATAGCTATTAAGTAAAAATTTAAAAAAGGAAAATGATCAATTAATTTATTTGTTTCAGTTGATTGTTAAAAATGTATTTGTAGCACAGCGGTAAACTAAATATGGAACAAAACTTAAGAACCTTATTGCGTCTATCTATTAATGTTATGAATTATAAACTGAAAATAACTAATTATGGTTTCAGTATGCCATAACTCAAAATATAGTTATTAGAAAACTGATTGTAGGTTGAGTATATAATTAACGATCAAAAATGAAAATAGGTAATGCCAGACACGTGATATTTGACAATATTATTCTTCATATAAAAGAAATAGGAGACTGTGAACATTGGGTACAACTCAAATCACCTTTTTGAAAATTTGACCACCTTTGCCTTTTCAGACTGTATTCTAAAAATACAAATCTGTATCATTCTTCGACCATCACAATCATGTTTTTGTCAAATTTGTTTCAAATTTATATCATTACCTCCCTTGTTGAAAACACTCTGGTAATAGCGATAAGCTGTATAATGTAATGACATGTCAGCTACTTTAAATGTGTCATCCCTCTGTTCGACGCCACACAGACATACACCTAAAAGTAAGTGAAGTTTGACTCAAGAACCAACAGGAGAAATGTGGGATACAAGGATGGTTTACACATATGATTAGCTGGTTTGTAGAAGTTGTGTATACAAATAATCACAGTTAACAACGCTTAAACCCAAATCAAAGGGACTGACGTTTGCTTCAGATTCAGAAATATTTTCTGTTCTCAAATTGTTGATCAGCAAAGAAGTCAAAAGATCGTGACTTCGATAGATTCAATAGAATGTTAGACATAACAAACAATAGAACATTGCTTCAGAACTACTTTACCTTAGAAAATAATACACCTCTGTTGTAACGGTTTAGTAAAGCAGTCTTCAATGCTTTATTCTCTATTCTCTTTGGAATTTTGAAAAACATAAAACATTGCTTTAAAGCAATATAAAAAGGGAAATTTATCAGTAACACAGAGGGGTGACATGGAAAGGTAATCTTGTTTTGTGTCAAAAAGAGTCAAACAGTAAAAAAAGATGTTAACTTAACATAATTTCTGGTAAAAAGCATAAACAGTCGCAAATATATATCACGAATGTACTGACAGAGAACAAATCTGTCTTAGCAACGCATTAATGCACTTTGTAATTGAACATAGCAACAATTTCATGGGACTAAAATGTTGACAAAAGCGAAGCCATTTTGACAAGTCAAATAATTGTTTTATAACAACCAACAATATAACACATCTTGCGTTAAAGATAGCATGGCAGTGTGAACTATGACTGGTTACAGTGAATATGAAGAAGACATGACAAAGCAGAAATAAGTTTCTCTTCAAATGATGCAAAGACAAAATGATTGATGTATAATGTAAATTAAACAAGAGGAGGATAATTCTTACAATTTCTAAATGTAAGAATAAGTTGGGTGTATTAGTTGTCCAACTAACCTCAAAATTATTTCCAGGGCATTTAAGTTGTAATTATTTACTTGCTTAACTCAACATTCTTAGGACAGCTGAGAATAAAATTTAATCTAAAAATAATTTCAAGCCGGGTCTAATGTCGAGCACAAAATTCCACAGATCAAATTTATCAAGATAACTTGCTGCATATCTAAAGTTTCACGACGCAAATGCCCTCGAAATAATCTTCTTCTACCCTTGAAATAGTTTTGAAATCTGATTTCATTGCTGATACTAGCAGCAATTAAGACCTGTATGAACAGCATATAGACAAAATTAGTCTTATATCAAAATAAATGACAGTAATTGTGATATTGAATTTAGGTAATAAATTATGATGGCCAGAACAAGAGAAATTATTTTTTAGAAATGTATGCACATTTTACAAGAATCAAATATTCACTTGAACCAATACAAGATAAATAAGAACTGACTTTGTAGAAATTATCAAGACATTTTTACTTTGAGAATAGACTCAAATATAATAAACAATTGGCTATAGGTAGAAATAGGCAAGACATGTTTAAGACAAGACAGGTAATGTAGAATAGAATAATGTGATTGATTTGAGACTAAAAAATACACAATACATCAATGAGTTAAAGCAGATTCTAAAAGTATACTGATTGAAGATTTTGGGAAACGGTCATCCTTTCAGACTAAAAGACCTCCAGAATAACTGTTTCAGGATTCCTTGCTCATCTTCATATATGTTCACTGCATATAAAAGGATGAAGACCATTCTTTTTAACTGATACGTTACAATACTTTGCATTGTATTCTATCAGAATATATTTGTTGTTAAGTAACTTTATTTATCTATTCACATCTCTTTAATGTTCATCAGACAAATACAATGACCATGAGAAGAAATGCATGAAAACAACATCAAATATTTTACAGAAATATCTATCAACAGATAATAATTAATGATGTCACAAAAACGTTAAGATATCACAAACACATTCAGTTCAATTCTGACGCACACAAATATCACATCATACTCACACACTATTTTAAATTAGAAATGTTTACAAAATATGCATTCAATAACATGTACATCATCATCAAAACGTAACTTTAATGAAAATTCGCAACAAAAATAACTAAATGCAAACCAGGACTGAATCAAAGAAACAGTATAACTATCTGTTGCAATAGGCTACAGCAATAACAGAGATGCTCTGAACAATTTGGTTCTTTTTTATCACTACCACTCTAAGATTGTTAAATCTCAGTAATCAATATTGTGAGGTAGATTAGTGATTCCATACACAAAACAAATAAAAAAATATGCCTAATGCAAGATTTACTTTGAATTATTGATAAATAATTCAAAACTACGCACATTTTTAAGTATGCTTAGGAAAATATTTTTCAAATCCAAACATTTTCAGAAAAGATAAAAGCCAATAAATTGTCCATACAGAGAATGATATATTTTTGAATCTCTGATAAATTTGATTTTTTCTTTAATGGACGTTATGTATTTTTTTCATTGGAGATTTATTGTTTGTTTCAAGATCTTGTTCTGGCAAATGCAGTTTATACATTGAAGAACAATCTTAAATCCTATTTGTTATTATCTATATACACAAAGACTATATTTTCTAGCCCCTGGTCGTTTCGTTCTATATAGTGACTTTGTTGTTAATAAGTATGGACTACATATAGCTAATTCAAGGGACTAATAAATGGATTAATCGCAAGAAAAAAATGTATTATACGAATGGCACACTTGAAGAATTTCATTGGCCTGGTACTGAATGAAAAAAGTCAAATTTTAATGATTTTAATATAATGATTTATAATAAGACTAACACCAGATTAATAGTTTACGTGCTGTTTATATCTTAGCAGCATAATACTGTAAATGAATAGAAAAACCATTGTTATGAGTGTCAACAAATTTTACAATAATGTTGTTTTTAGTTACATTCAACTATTTGTGAGTAATCAAATCACAAGTTATTGTTTTAATGGTCACATTAGTTTTGACAAAGAATACTACAGTGCAAAACACCGTTTTTCAAAAAGTTTCTTTAAGAGCAATATTCTCAAACCTTGAGACAAATAAAAATAAAAATCTCAATTTGTTGAAATGCAGCCTTTTTTGCTAACCAAGATCAAAATAACAAATCATGCAAAATTACCATTTATAATCAGTATGATAATTGATTTTTTTCTTCCTTGCTCTCTTGAAAACACTACAGTTGATAAATGTCACCCTAAATAGTGAGTCTGAGTCCTAAACCATCTTGTGTAACCTAGTTCATCTAATGTCAAAGTGACTTAAATTTAACCCTGCTCTCAGCGCCATGTGTGGTTAGACAACATACTATTAAACAAAGCTGAATGCAGGATACAGGGATTGAATTACAGCTACATGTGATGAACAAAGATATAAATATTTGTCAATCCCATTTTACTCGCTTCTTACTTTGAACTTTCATGTTTTCCTATAGGATTATTTTGCCCTTTTACTTATCGCCCCCCCCCCCTTCAAAGTTCTAAAGTATATACACCATTGTGATTGTTTTTGTCTTTTTATTGTTCTGAATATTCAAGTATAGCAGAAATTGAAACTGCCAATACCGAGTTTTTGAAAAACGCTTTTTAATTAATGATCCAATACGAATTAGTTAAAAGTATCTGTTATGTTTCTCTGGCCCTATATCACATGGAAATAATGTTCCCCTTTAGACAATTACTTCTTTCAAATTTTTTTCCTTATAGCAACAGGACTATAATCTAAAATCAACTAATACAAAGCCATGTTACAACTTGTTTTTATGCAGTACAAATACCATTCGAGAAAAATGTTCTTATCTACTATTTTATTAGTATTATGATTGTAGGATTCTTTTTCAAATCTAATTAAGAAATGATTGCAAGCATGTCTAGATGATTTTTAGTACATTGCTGCTAATAAGACACATATACATGTAGTTATGAACATGACAATTTATCATATATATATATATATTTATATATATATAAATGTGTACACATTGCCTTAAGTGGCACAGGTCTGTTCTTTACTTGATGGTATTCTTTGCTGTATCATATACATCTCGCATGGCTTACACCACAAGGAGTCTGCAGTTTAAAAACAAGTCTCACAATTAGGGAAAATAACTTATGACGCATCATTCACAATATCCGGAGATATCTCTTATATTTATAAGATCCCCTGACCTTGTATATTTTCCCTCTTTTCGCAATTGAACAGATCAAATCCTGACAAGTGAAAAATACGTATAACACACCGTGGCAGCATATGAATCGACAAGCGGAGCACTATTTGACGACACAGAGTGTAGTGTGCACCTGAAGTAGCGTCGAAACGTCATTATGAAATTCAACGCAACACTAAATACTGTGTAATTACTGATTCTTGTATCATTGCACATCGTCAGTCATCTCAAACTCATAATAAATTACGATTTTTGCTCAATGTGATTGGTGTCTGCAAAATCCGTTCAGCTTCAATTCGAAGGTTCTCACACAACTTCTGACTCAAGCATACTATTTGTCGTAAAAATTTACTTTTTTACTATCAATCTGAACACGATTTTGTATCATCTCTCTTATTGCTTGTCGCTGCACAGTGAATTATGTTTTACGTTTGCATCAATCAATATCCCGGTGCGTTCCAGAACGGTATAATGTTTCCAACGACATGTCGAGGTATTTTCAAGACATTCCCGTGATATTGTCAAACCGTGACTAGAAATCACATAGTTCCTGGCATTTATGCTTTGTATCCACATTAATATATTATTTGAAGTTTATAATTTTAATTAATCTATGGGTCTTATCAACATTTCCTTATATATTGGAAGCTATTCTTTTGACATTAGGTCTCACGTTCACGTTCGAGTCATGCCTAACTAGTAAGGTTAACTTCATGTGCAGTGACGTGTCCTAATGTTTGTGTGAAAGTTGTGCTGGTTTACAAGTCACTAGTGACCTCGTTAGTAGAGGCTGGACTGACAGGGCTGTCTGTTGGTTTGATCATCATCTGTACCGCCTTGAGCGAGGAGTACATATGAATGCTGTTCCATTGGATACCGTCTCGCTGGAAGTAGTTCTTGTGGAAACCTTTGTGGTAGTATTTACCGTTGAGATTTGCCTCAAAACAGTTGCTGAACCACCAGGCACCCTGGTAGTGCTGGGCGCATGAGTCGTAGTACCTAGAGGAAAAAAGAATTGTATCGTTACATTTCTTCGAAAAGGTTTGAATATTAGATTTATATATTTAAATATATTATCAAAGACTTATTAAGCCAGAAAAGAAACATTTCTAGATTAATGTGAAAAATATATACGAAACTTCATCAATCAACATTTTCTACTTCATATGAAATTTTATGGGCCACTCGAACCCCCTCTCCCCCTAAGAATTCAATTCATTGTGATATTCTGATAGAACACTATATTGGCTCTCCGGAAAAAAGCGTGCACAAAAATATTACAAATAGGACATTGCCCGTTATAGGGGGCAATAATGTGCTGTTTCACACACAAAATGTCTGTCAATCAATTCTGAAATATGCACTTTCAGTGATTGATATTCAATTTTTCTTTGAAAAAAATATTGAAAAAAATACGAAATGCAATACTTAATAGACGATTGTTAAAAAATTTGAAAAAAACAATGTTTCCTACTTTACGACAACGGCTTTTTGATGATGTAATGTGGAACTTAGTCATACCAAAACATTTCACTTAAAATTATGCCAAACCTAAGTCAATAGCGGGTCATATTTCTTTAAACAGTATAAAAGTGTATTAAAATATATTTCCTCTCTAGTCGGGAGATGTTCAGCTATAAAGCAGCAAGGGCGGAGTTGTTTTGTTCAATTTGATGGAATTTAAGATCAATTTTGAATTTTTTTAAAATGAGAAACGTTAATAAATCAGTAACCTTTTTTATAATTATCACAAATCAAAAAGAAACTTTTCAATCTACTTCAAACAAGTGATGTCTGAAGGCATTGAATATGATTGAGCCATGGATCAATGACGATTGCTTTTGAGCCGACTAAAGAGTCGGTTCATTTTGTTTTCTACTTTTTTTATACCTTTATATGCATGTGAGATGACAGTTCTAAAAGATGTGTAAAATCGGCTCGGTTACAATTTCATAAAATCCTTAATTGACATGCCGAAAATTTGTAATATAATTTATTTTTCTTAATAATGCCTAGCTTTATCTTTGTTGTTTTTACATGCACAGATAGCTCTGTTTCCACCCAATAAATTGACATCGAATGATTAATCAAATGAAGAAAGGTTTATGGAAACTACAAATGAAGTTATTTCTCTCTCTCTCTCTCTCTCTCTCTCTCTCTCT
>JAUUEB010187760.1:0-13959 GCA_032362205.1 Clione limacina
AATGATTTTGTGTCAGGAGAGAATTACAGTTAAACGGGGTTAAGGTCTTGAGTAGGAAATCCAAAACTTTTTTTAAAGTGCTGAACGAAAGATGAAAATATGTATTTCATAAGGTATCTATTGAATCATGTATGTTTCATGTGTATAAAGGAGCTCGATTATTTAAATATCTTTAAAATATGCATTTTTTCTTTTAGAGACATGTTTGAAGCTTATAGATTACCCATGTTATAACATTTATTCATCACTATGTCCTTTCTTATACACATTTTTAAATTATTATCTTTTAACTTTTCAGATACAAAATGTACGCAAAAGTTACAATAATCGACACATTAGTTGTGCTGACGTCACTGGTGTCTTCAATCTTTGCTTATGCAACTTTCCAGGAACTGATACCCAACGGTAAACATGTCCGAGACCCATGTGACAACACATTAGGTTGGATCGGAGTTGGACATGTCACCAAAGATGGTGGTTCAGCAAGGAATGAATTTGGTCGAGATTTTCTAAGTGAAGGAAAAGTGAGTGTTTTTTTTTTCTCTTTTATTATCTTAATTTAAGAAGTACCTCTTAACGATTAAATAAAATTACTAGAAACAATCACTTCTTGTGGAGAGTAAAACCACGACCATCAGAGAAAAGTAAGAAGAAACCTATAGCAAACAACTCAAGGACAATAACTCTGTCAAAATATATTATCCAAAAGTTGAGAGAGTTAATTTTAGGGTCCTATTCCCTACGATTCCTTAGATAAACAAAACAATCAATTAAATCCATACTCTAGTTGATTAATGTGTTTCGCAAACTTTATTTTTTACGCTTAACAATGACAGAGTTTTCATTATCATCCTTAACAACCTAAACAGCATTGTGAAGCTTGCTTCAAATGAGTATCATCCATCAAAACATGAACAATTTTACATTGATTATTAAAGTTAAAATAACATTTAACATGCATGAAATCTCACAAACTCATGAAAAGTTCTTTCGCAATAAATGCACGCTTAGTTAGTACTAACCAACAAGGGTCACCAAAAAGATAGCGGACGGGATTATTATAAAAAAGTTTTCTATTTTATGGAAATATGGTACGAATCAATCAGCTGGTAGTTCAGTATTGTCATTTGATTGACTAAAGGTTCACATTTTTTTTTAAATGCCAAACTAGGCACACCAAAGGAGATTGATATTGTTGCTTACATTCTAATTCGTTGAGAAGCTGAAGATCACATTAGTATCCACCTTGCATTTTAACTGGACTTTGCCAAATGTCCCCTTAAAAGGCGAATATTTACCCTCAAGTCTTACATTCATGATTTACAAATCACAAATTTGTGTGGTCTTCGTATGAATAGTTTGTAACCACTTTCTAAAAATTAACAACTTAATTAAATACAAATTGACGAAGGCCACTTTTACCTCCCAAAAAGTGATACAAGAGGCAATATTGTCTGATTACATGTTTCCTAAACAAACGTTAAAATAGAAAGTTGTCAAACTTGGTTGCAGAACCCATTGGTTAGAGCTTGCCTCAATCTGATACAATTTGGTTAATGTTTAGCTACAGATGTCCCCCCTCCTCCTTCATAATTAGTTTATAAGAACAGAAAACAACATGTACAACATGATATTAATAACCAAGTAGTTAAGGACCAAAGATATCAAGAACAAGACATAAAATAATAATCATGATATAAAGTAACCAATATTTGAAAGTATCATACATGGATATATCTTTCGGAATTAACTTGATTAAAATTAAAATATCATTTTTGCTCGAGGTGGTGTCATTCAATTAACCTAATACGAAAAAGAGTTTGCAATTTCCTCAAATGTGATCAATCTGGAGTCGAGGCTGGGAAACTCTCTACGCGACATCGAATTCTGTACATTAGAAAATTAAATTAAATTAAAAATCAGAAGTTGGTTATAAAATGTGTTCTGTATTGTCATTGTAGTTTGTTCTGAAATGACTAAAAATGTAAAGTTGTATCATGGGAACCAAAGAACCGAGACTCAATGTCCCATTGCGGCCATAGCTGGACATAAGAAAAGACAAATGACCCACTGGTCGTCGTGAGTCATAGTGCTATGTAGAGGTGTCTAGCACTATCATAACTTGCAGGTCATTGTGTTGCTGCTGTAAAGCATAACTCAGTGTTTTAGCATATAACTGTGTCCGGGCATGCATGTATTTTCAATAGGATGAACCCAAAATGATGACTCCCGGGACATCGGACATGTTATAACAAGATTTGAAGTTTCCATAGAGCTCAGTATAACCAACGGAATAAATTCGGCGATATTTTTTGAAGTGTTCATTTACATTGTGTAACTTCCAACCTAATGTGACATTATCAATAAGTAAAATAGTTGATGAATAATCATAGGTCGTAAGGTTATGTATTTTCCCCAACAATAATAGGTCACGCAATAGGGAGAGAATCAACAAGACTGTCTGCTTTATGTATATTGATTTAAGATGTCCAAGATTGTTCGTTAACTTGATTTGTAGCTGCTGTCTGGTGGAGATAACTACCAACGTATTTAAAAGATATGGATTTATGAAGTAATATGTGACGTGAATCCAGTTCAGCGATTAGCTCCTTGCAAATTAAATCTTAATCTAGTGTAATCTAATTGCAGGTGTAAAAAATAATGCTTAATCCTACACTAGTTGGATCATATATTAAATGTTATTAAGACAAAGATCTTGAAGCTCAGTGTAGAAATATATGAACTGTTGTTATTAAGAAATGAACTCCTATTCATAATGTGTCCTTTCCTTGAAAGTGTTTTTGAAAGAAAAGATTGTGAAACACTTATTTATGTAATTTTGCTCAAATAAAGATCTGTGATTCGTCATGACCCTTTTCGACGTGCTATGCTATGTATCTCCAGGACAACAGTATGTTTTTATCTAAGTATATGCATAACAAGCAAACAATTCATTGTTTGTGTGATGGTTAGTGCTTTATTTTCTTAGTTACGTGGGTTTTCTTTGTCTCTTTCAAAAGGTCTTAAACCTAACGACATTAAAACAATGCAATGATAGAAAGAACGGCTCTCACAAGCACACATGCATCCGCCTGTACTCACACAAGCGCCCTTGATTTGCGAGAAAGCCATGTTTACGAAATATGCTTTATGATAATTTTGCATTTTAATAGACAACCAACCAAATTTTCTGTACTTTTTTCACTATAATGTTCTTAGAAATTTAAAAAATTAAACATGGTTGTTTCTTTGTTAGGTTGACTTGGAATGCAATACATCCTTTTGTTTCATTCAAGTGTCTTAGACAGTCTATCAAACAGTGGTACACATCTTGACAATTTGACACAAAGTACATTTTAGTTTGTCTCTTGGAGGATATCTTTTTCTTCAACATTTGCAAAAACAATGGGAACTAAACATTGATAAGTCTGATTACAATTCTGTGAACCTTGTTACCAAATCTAATTTATTTGTAAAATACTTGCCCTAACCATACAACGATATTAACTTGACATCACTGCCACATCAAAGGTGTATCGTTGAAATGATTGCTTTATTTGCTTATAAATAATCAGATATGTAGGCCAAGACTTTTAAACATAATACTTTCTTTTTACAAACTAAATACGCTTTCATGGATATCTACTAAGGCTGTTGCCGAAACATTTCAAATCATCTGACAAAAAGTCTTTAATTAGCTAATCCTTAAGATGACTGGTATGGATGCGGTTAAAGAAAATGTCGGAATAAACACATTTATAGCAGTACAAAACCTACTGAATAATCGAAAGAGATATTATCCTTTAACTTTGACGCACGGTGACAGCTTTTCTCTATCTCAATCTCGGTTTTGACGGCTTTTTCGTTAAGCAAAAGCTGACGTAAAGCACAACATCAAAGATTCTGATTATGACACATAAAAAGGCAATGTGGTCAGAAAAGAAGATGGAAACGTACCCAAAAGGCGTCAGTTACCAAAAGCTTTCAGATACTTAAGAAAAGAATAAAAAAGAATAACAATAATCAATTCAATACTCGATTCAAATTAACGTGAGACTTAAGATGAAGCATTGACAATTTGAAATAGTCATAAAACAGGATTCTTGACAAAAACAATTGCATGTACCTAAATTCAAACCGTAAATGGCGCCTTTTTGGGTACATTTCCATTGTCTATTGTATTTTATATACTTTGTGTCTAATAGTCAAGATGTGTTCCACTGTTTGTAAAACTGTCAAAGACACTTGAATGAAACATTCAAAGTCAATCTAACAAAAAAAGCATTTTTCATTTGTAAATTTCTAAAGAATTATAGTGAAAAAAGTATACAGATAATTAGATGGATAAGCTAGAAACAATGAGTACCATTAAATTCAACAACATACGGTACGCCTTTACGATGACCTAAAGTATGCTGAATTACTTCTGATTGAGTTTGTTTATCTACTGTTAACTTTTAAATAATGTAATTTTCTAAGAAACCTGGATAGAAAACGCCTGAAGACTTTTAGTTATTTCTTTGCCAGTACATGTTCAATTTGTCGCCTACGAGATCCAAATTGACTCAATAAACTATGCCGCATGATGTCCCGCGGCCTTCAGTTGTGATTAACTCATGGTCACTGGCTTAGTTTATAGCCTTAAGAAGTGAAAACCTAATCTAAAGAACAGTGTTTAGTTTCACTAGCACAAAATAAGAGCATCCAGACACAGACTTTCGTTTCGAAGAGAATAGATTTGTTCACCATAGAGTATTGTTATCTTATTCGACTTAAGGTATTTAATATACAAAAATGATTTTCAAACACAAAGTGTTAACCAATAAGTATACTACATACATGCCAGAAACAATGAGGTTCATATCAAATTACGACTTTGATTATGACAAACAACATAACTGAGAACAAAACATGCGTTAATAGACAACTTAATGTAATTGTGTTAACTGAGTCGGATTTTTTATATATTTATGTAGTCGTAGTTTTACAAAAACCCGGTGTTGAACCTTCTTATGTGTCTATATCTCTTGGTGTTCATTTCCTTCACTTCATCATATATTTGTTACTATAGTGCCATTTGTTTTTCTCTACACAGTTTTATGTCGACCGGAATATAATAGAAAAAGCAATCACAGCCAGTCATGAAGCCTGGCAATTGCTGTGTCAATTTCAATTGCCAAGAAAATAGCCATACAACTGTTTTATTCAAAGCTCAAACAAGTATGTGGGTTTTAAATGTGAAGAGTGTGACCTTTATGATTGGGAATATTGAGGGTAAGAAAAATATGAGACCGGAAAGTCGTATTCATGGTTTTCTTTTTTATTAAGAATAAAAGGGACTATGAAGGTACAGATATGAGGCCAGAATTGAACAGCACAAGTTGGTCACGAACAATTTATGATGATATAAAGGCGTCCCATATCTGGGTATGCCTCAGTAGAGTTATGGTATGTAATAAAAAGAAGTAAGCTAGCTAGTGCCCGTCCTAATACTTTGATTATATTTTGATTAAAGAAAAGATACACATTATTTCAGCGAGGAGTGCCTCTGAAATAAGAAAAATTGTTTTTACAACGTTTGCTTTCTGCGCTTGACAATTTCATATCAAAATCAAAATCTACAGTCTACAGAATTGTTCAAAAATCGACCTGCATACACAAAAACAGTGCTACAGACAGGTGGTTTTGATTGACTAAATTAGTGATCTATAATTAACTTCACAATCAAAATCACTTGTCTATGAATACCATTTCCCCATGATATTTGATGGGTTTAATGAAACTCTGGACCCATGGTCGATGAATTTCTGAAGTTTTGAAAAGAAGCTTTTCTTTGTTTTGTTTTTTTAAATTGTGACGTAACGTAAAAATAACTTCAAAGTAAACTGACAACAATGATGTCCTACACAAAATTATTTAGGCATATTCAGAGAAAGATAGAGACTTGCTACACTGCACATAACATTCCGGCGAAAGTGTCAACTGAATGGTAAACGATTGATTCTCATTGATCTGAATGACAGTCTTTTACTCGGATAAGACCTTCAATAGGGTTGAGTTAACTCACGTCTAGATATGGCAAATGTACTTCTTCCTTGAGCACCTCTTCTTTTATAGTGATAGAGATCATCAGTCTATAAGATTTATAATTGGATGTATTGTTAGATAAACTCCTCCGTCCCAAATCTGATAGACTGATTATAGGTCTAGTAAAGTAGCTGAATCCGTAATATAACTCCCGTCCCCCTTTTGCTGTATTAAAGTTGTTTTCTGTATGAAAGAATAAATTTAGTTAACTGCAAGCTCACCTAAAACTCTTGTGTATTCATATTTATTTTATGTTTACCTCTAAACCTTAATATGAAATTATTATATCACAAGAGTGCCTCAGAAATCAAGTTTATCTCTAATCATTCGTTCAAAGGCTCATAATATCAACTCTTGTCGCTTTCTTTAAGCAGGCGATGATATTGTTTCGATAATCGCTATATCTATAAAGCTAAAAGAAACTAATGTATTTCAAACCAACAGCATTTCAAAAGTCGTAGTAGGGATCTTATGGAAAAAACTTATCCCGTCTTGACATCCGCCATTTCAATTTTGAAAGACATTGCATGATGTCTGGAGTAATGAGGGGTATTACATACATATCCCACACATCAAACTTAAAAGGCCGTTACACGTTTATCTGTTCACACTCTTTAATTGCTGACCTAAAAGTCACGATAGCTTTATATCATATAGGTCTCATCCAAAATCAAGCCGCATTGTGTTACATGATTAAAAAACAACAACTATGCAACAACGTTTGTGATTTTAAAACAATCGTTATGAACTGTAGGATACAATAAAGACTCTAGCTAGACGGCTGAACTCTGGGGTTAAACCAATGTCATTGTTTTGAATCGCCAGACTAAAACCGAAGTACTTCTTTAGATACTCAAAAGCAAGTCAATTTGGATGTTTAAAGCTCTTCAGCCTAAGACTGATGTTTATAATGAAATGTCTGATTTCGATATTGCAACAAGGGATAAATCATCAAGATTGATATTTAAAATCATTGTTATCTTATAAACCATAGAAGCAAAGATAAATCAATTAAGTTAGAAATCGGGTAAGTCAAGTTTTAATTATCATTTGCTTTCAGCGTTTCTACAAAAATATAACTAGTTTAAAAGTTGCAAACACCTGGTACTACCTCTAAGAATCATCTCACTGACAAATCATCCCATAAGGTTTTAAATGTACTATTGATATTGACAGCCCCCCCCCCCACGCCCACACTTTTTGCAAAGTCTTCGCGAAATTTCTCTCCTCTTGAAGGAAACCCTTTTACAAAACCCACGCGCTTTCCACCCTTTATCAATTTGGTAGATACGCTCCCTCTTATTGCAATTTAATCATCACGAATATTCAAAAAGTGTCAGTGAAAAACTCCATTTGTCTACAAAAAATATTGTTTGTTTAAAAGTTGTAAACACCGGATACTACCTCGTGAGAGTCAGCACAGCAGAAGAAAAAATTACCTTCAGGGGGAAATGTTAATTCTGGTGTGAAACAAAAGAAGAAGTGTGTTTGAACTTCCACGTTCATTAAAATTGAGTCAATAGGAAGATGTGGATTATTCAAATTATCCTTTTTTTTTAAATTATTTTAACAAGCAACACAAATAAATACTGCAGAGACCCCCAAAGGTTGGTGCTTTAGGTATTTAAAGACCTTTTAAAATTAGAATGGGGTTTTTTGAAGTCGTGGTTTTCGCTGGCGAGGTGAGCTTAGAATGGTATGAATTCTCAAATAACCCCTAGACCGACATACCTACGTCTTAAAGGCAATTATAAATATAGATATCTAGCAAGGGAAACATCGGGTTGTAAAAATGATCAACAAAATAATGAACATTAATGAACTAATAATTTATCAATGATTCACTCTCAAAATGATAATGGAACGGTCATTAGAGAAAAAACAAAGACCTTTATTTGTGCTTTATTGACTACTCAAAATCATTTGATTCCGTGAAATATGAGGAAGTCTTTAGGATACTACAAAGTATCGATGTGGACAACAAAGACATCCGCATTGTCAAAAATGTGTATGTGTTATGAAAATGCTTTATTTGAGTACGCAAATAAATGCACATAATTTTCGAATATTGATATGTTTATGATTAAATCAAAGTCTGTCCACATAATTACCATACCAAATATGTGGCTAATTGTCCAAAAAGACAGGGTGCTCAAAATTGACTGTTCACATAGTAAGTGTTAACTTGTTTGCAGATTTTGAGCACCTACCCCCTTCCCCATTCATAATTCTATTTAAAATCCATCCAGTCATCAGATGGGACCTCCTCCTCCCACCCACCGCCACTAATACAATAATAGGTTAACGTTCCTTGAACATATATATCGTACGCTAACGTTTTGATTTTAACCCAGGTTCAAAGTTCACAGACATTGAGGACATTGACGCCAAATGCTGTTCTCGTTTAAACCTGAGACAAAAGCTAACCATAAGTGGCAGGGATAACGTTTTATTACATTTACTTTGTATTCTTCAGAACTTAAGCCTGTTATAATGTTTAAAAACAAAGTTTTACAATCGCCAAACAGAACTTATTGATTGCCGCGTTTGTTGGTTTTGAAGAAAACTAAACACAAAAATTCCAAATGTTGTGTTTGTCACCCTTTTGAAAAGAAAAGTGTACGGTTTCCTTTGAAAGTTTTTGACGTAAGAACCTCGGTCATTGACCTAAGAGAAACCCACCCGATGCCTTCAATGTCCTCCATACTCTCTTTATAGCCATAACGACTCCGACTCTCGGACTTTGATTTAAATTAAAAACCTCAGTCATTGGCCTGAAAGAAACCCATACGATTAGGACAATTTGACATGTTCTAAATGCTCTCTTCATAGCCATGCATAATTTTTTTGGTAAGACAGTATCTAAAATAAATATGACATGAAAGGGAATTGTGGGCAAAGTAGTTTATTAAATTCTAGTAGTAATTCTAGGTGAGGGAGGGGGGGGGGGCAATCCGGATTCGAGTATCAAAAAAGTGACCTGCGTCTAAGAAAAATTTCTAATTTTCATGCATAGTTTGAACCCTGACTTATAACTTTTTACAATTAAGAACCTGATACGTGTTTTATTTAAAACAAGGCCGTTAACAAGCATGACTCATCAATTCCAAGTTACTAGTGGATGCAAGTGCAACATTTATATTTAGTTTATTTTGTGCTTGCATAGCATAAGCGTTCTTGTTGATAGTAGCTGAAGCTGACAGAATATTATGAATTGATTTAACGTAAGCGCAAGGATTTAAATTTGATTGAGGATGTGTGAAGATATTGCCGAGTTCATAGATATGAATCATACAAGTAACAAGAATATATAACAACATTATAAAAGGTAAAGCATATCAATTAGCATAATCAATAAAGGTCACAAGTCATGTGATTACATTGATATTAATGAAAATGGATAGAACAATATGCGATGAATCGCAGAAGACTTCAAACGGTACAAAAACGTTTTGATGTCAATGATTTATAGCGTTCCAAGGATTTTCAAAGAAAATGGACAAAGTATATATTGGGCTTGCCTGCTCTTTGAATTTGTTTTTATAGTGTTAAATGTTCCACAATTAAAAGCTGTAATTTCTCTAGGTATAATTTGGTAAAAGAGGGGTAAGCTACTTGGTAAAGTATCTAAATAAACAGTGCTAAATTGTATATTTTATAGGCGTCATATTTTTCATTGACAATTGTTGTATTTTCAAGCAAGACGACAGGTCATGATGCTTGCTCATTAGATTAGATTAGATCGCAACACAGTACGTTTTAGAGGTTTTTTGAAGGTGCCTCGTTTTAGAAGGTCTTATTTAGCGAGAAAGGCAGAGTTTTAAATGATTGTTATAATATTATGCAACTCACATTTTATATAAATGAGCCGCTTTATGGGTATCTGTTATATTAGATGTTTGCGTTCAACTACAAAAGTAAAACCACAAAAGCTAAATGTGATATTTTGAAGGGAAAAAAATGTCTCTATTGAGTATTGAGGTGATTAACCTTTGTGAAATGTGGAAAATTAAAATCCTGTTTCTTTCTGTGTTTGAGAACATCTGCTATTGTATTCTAGGACATTCACCTATTCAACGTTATGCTTATTATTACCGGGGTCACGTCATTAAAGATTTCAATAATTATATGAGCTTTGATTATTAACTTAAATAGTTTTTAAATAATTATATTTTTTGTGCGAAAGGGCGAGATGGACGGATTAAAAAAGGAAATATTATACATACATTGCACTAAGGCAGCCTTTAAATACATAACGATATATTTTGGAGATAATCAGCTCATAATTTGCTGTCATTTAAGTAAAGCCAGTGGAATTTTAATATAAATCTTAAAACCCATCTGCAACATTTCATTTTATTCCCACATCGAGAGGGCTTCAGGACGTAAAAAGATTGTTAAACAACGTAAATCGATTTCACGAGTAACATGATCTTTGTGGAGTATTTCTCAATAATACTGTATGCCACATGATATTTCTAGTTCACGTCATTAAGAAGCTATCAAGCCTACCAAACTGTCGTCACAAGTATGGCATGAACAGTAAAGGGTGTACTTGTTTGACTTATGTTCTTAATTAAGGGCCTGTCAAGCTTACATTTTACATGGATATTTTAGCATAACATATGCAAAATGCATTTGAAAAATTAGAAACACAAATTATGCTTGCCTTAAGAATTGCTACCATTTGAATATAAAGTAGGTTTATAATCACTTCTCTTACAGCAAATTGTTCTTGAATTGGGTTGAACGTCTTGAAATAAACGATATTAATCTGATGATTAAGTCTACGATCTACCAAACAAATGCCATCTCTATATCTTACAAGGCGGTAGCAATACCACTTTTAATTTCCGAACCAAGCAGACTTTCAAAGTTCAGTGTCCCATTTAACAATTCTCTCACAAAAAACTAATAGCTAAGAAATGTCAAATTATAATTGGCATTCTTGACTATGACAAGTGTGGGTGGCGGACGGTTGCAAAATGTGGGAACACGAGTGACATTGAGATCTAATAAGGTCAAGCGGTGGGCGGCGATCAATGTAGCCACTAGACAAAACATTGGAAAAAACATGAAATCGATCTCTTGAAAAGTCAACTTGCTCGAAGAAGAAATAAATCTACAAGAAATGAACACAGACAATGAGAGAATATACCTTTTTTGTTTTTCGTAAGTTTGAATAAAGTGCTTCTAGTTGGTAACTTTACGAAAAATACATAGATAATACATACCTATTTCTATCAATACGATATGTATAATTTATATACGGTATGAAAAAATTATGAACATATTTTTTATTTTGTCATTGATTGGCAAACAGACTAAATATCAAAGAATAAACTTTAAGCCAGAAATTGTAGACTCTGTTTTTAAATATTTCAGCATAAACTATAAAACACATATTGTAAACTTTGTGCGGAAACATTTATGAACGATAACAGTTTATATTTTAACAATATCACCTTTATAATGGTTATTTGATGAAAATTATAACAAATTTCACATAATGCAATTATCACATTGTGAACTTATTCAGAAAGCGCACGATCTTGAATGGTTTGGATCTAGATAACTCTAATAGCCTTTGATGCATCGTTGCCACAGCATATCGAATTGATTTTGTCTCTTTTTTTCTAAATTTAGAACAAACTGATGGAGGACAATGACAGATTGAAATATTACGATAACATATTTAATGGACCGTGTATTAAAATAAGCTGATGATTTTATGATGAAAATAATAATAATATCTCATTGTGTTATTTTACATTATGAAGTATTTCAGAAAATGTTAAATACAATATAGCTTTGATAGCTTCAGGCTTCAAAAGTCGCAACAGAGCATCATTGTTAGGTTTATTTTTATTATTTAAAACAACAATATGTTGCGGAATACTTTTGACGCATTGAAGATTTTTTTTGTATCCTAAATTGATTTTGTAATGCATTTTTATTGGTATTCTTTATGCCCCCAGTGAGTCTTGGAATTAATAAAAACTTGAAACTTGAGAAGGTTTGTAAAATCGAATTGAGATTGGGTGCACTTTCTGTGTTGAGTTAGACCTGAGGTTTGATAAAGATAAAATTAGATTTTCAAACTTAATTTAAGATAGGGTTAGTTTTCTTTCTTGTTCATTGTCTTCTTCTTACTTAAAGCATCAGACATATATCTATGATACATTTGGGACACCGGGACATTCTTTAGGTAGTACAGATATGAAAGTCCCGAAACTACCTGTGTCGAATATCTGCTGATGACTGATGCTTTTTTCTTACTTGATGACCTGTCTCAGAGTCTTTTGCTCTCTCTTTTTCAAGTCCTTCTATTTGCCTTGACGTACTAGTTTTTATTCAAGATATTCATCCGTTTGAACTTAGGTACATGCAATTTTTTTTGTCCTTGGTGATTTTAAAGACTCCTGGCTTATGACCAAAAGAATTAAACAAATAAGTCGTCCAGTTTTTCTCCAAAGTTATGTTCCTAGTGTTTTATAATAATTGATAAAGGTGCTCAACATAAGATCATCAACTTTCCCATAATGTTTAATTATTTACGTTGAATCGGGCAAGAGCTAAAGTGGGTAAGACAGGGAGCAACCTACAGAAATGGGGACTTGCAACCAGCAGTGTGTGCCTATGTAGACACCCAGAGCAGACAATGGAGCACATGCTCAGAGAGTGTTAACAAGGACCAACTTGTACAAACCAAGACCTGAGATAATGTAATCAGGCAGCCCAACTTTGGATTCAGAACTGGCGCGATAAGATATTATGATGACCTCCCTCTCTCCCTAACCCCACACCTCCCCTTCCAAAATGCGTGCATTCAAAATGTTGATTTTTCACAATAATATCCACTTATTAGTGTTTATTCATTCTTACAGGGAAAACTTGCTAGTACCCCCTCCAACTGAGACTGCACTGTGAATGCTCGTGAACAATTTAAAAATGTTAGACAGCGCCTTTAATTGTACGCAGCTATTTAAACTCCGTAGTTCAACGTTGTGTATTATAAAACTTCTTAATACATGACAACTGACAACCATTTAGATGGCCAATTTGGCATATGTTTCAAGTCTCCATTGCCATAGTACTAAACAAACATTCGAAAGGGTTTATATCCCAATTTAAAAAATGGTTGACTGTTTTCGATAAGTGTTTTTCCTTTTCAAGCCATCTACGCTTTGCTCAATTCAAAAAAATAAAAGTCTATTTTTAATCGCGCTTATAGGCAGATTTAAATTCTTAAAAAACCTGGTAGACAGGCTAAGAACCTTGAGATTGCAGGAAGCGTGGGGATCCTAAAGAATGAGGATTGATTTTATATAAGAATATGAGGGTAATAACATTGAAATCATAAATAGTTTGGGAGATTAAACGCGTCCAAGAATCATATAAAGGAAGAGATGAAAGAATTAAAAAGTGGATTGGATGAACATGAACATGTTTCGCCAATCTTATTTTACCACCGTTTTTATAATCTTGACGTAGCCATGAAACTTGTATAGATATCTTGTCTTTTCGATTTTTTGCATGGTAATCATTATATCGGCTGTATCCACTGTATCCCCCTGTATCTTCCCTGTTCGCGCATGGGATATTCGCCTATTTCACTTCTTTTAATTATTTCCATCATAATGTTTTTTTCTCTTGTCTGCTTTTTTTTATCAATATATTTCTTTTTTTCACAATATTATTATAATATATTTCCGAAAGTATTCTATATAGTATAACATTACACGTTTTTTGCTGCAGTTATTATTTGACATCAGATACCCCTCTCCTCCTCTCCTCTCTCTTTCTCTTTTCTCTCTCTCTCTCTCTGTCTCTCTCTGTCTCTCTCTCTCTCTCTCTCTCTCTCTCTCTCTC
>JAUUEB010187871.1:0-12541 GCA_032362205.1 Clione limacina
AAATACGGCTCGCGAGCTGTAATTTTTACATCCTGAATGCAACCTTTAAATGGAATACTTTGGATGGTAATGGCCGAGTTCTTTTGAGAAATATTAAATCATATTATTATTTTTCTTCATTAGGTTGTGTTCTTTACATTTATTGGAGTACAGAAATAATTGGATGGATACTGACTCTAAAACCGGCCAAACTTTTTACCAGTCTCCTTCCTTAAGTGTGGAAGCTGAGGTACCGAGACCATGCGGTCATTTTAATTCAATTAAAAATACTGTAACCTGAAATTGATTAAATCTACACGTTTCAAAAAGGTTTGCTATGTTCAGGTTCAACTTTAGTAAAGAACAGTGTAGATTCAAGCAACATATTATGATGTTACAAAAAGACATGGACAAAATAAAGAAAGCAACGAAATAAAAATGTACATACATAACAGGTTACCTTTGGATGATTGTGCAATACATTTTATATTGTGATTAACAGTAAAACAAAGTTCACTAAAAGCCCAATTGGATGTTGGTTTCTATAATGGTTTTGACGGTGTGCAGTTTGCAATACATAGGTGAACAACTATGTGCAACTTCAAACCCAGCGCATATTTGCCGAATTTTACCTATACCAATTATCGATAATTGTTATATGTTTGCAACACAACAATCTTAACACGGAGAAAAAAGAATAAATATCCTCAAACACAGACATACTGAGACGTAACAAATACTTATCCCTCTATCTAATCGTTGATTATAATGAAAGAAAAAACAAATGGTGAAGGAGTGGTACCACTTTGGATATTTTGTGGGAGATAAAAAGCAATGTAGATATAAATTGTGGGACCCTTTGAGATATCAGTTGACGTACCAGTTTTAGGACATTTGTCGTTTTGATTTGTAGTCCTATACTAGGGAATATTCTAGAAAATAAAACATTTGGAGAATCGTACAATATAATTGTAACTATTGTTTTTTTCTGTATTTAAGCATTCTCTTAACAAAGTATTAATGGGGAACATTTAAGAATCAGCTTGTCATCAAAAGGTATTGCGACCTACAGTAAACCTTTGAGAGTAAACTATATAACTCTGTCTGTCTTCCATGCGGAGTAAACGGGTTCGATTACAGGGATGTTCAATCACTTTTTTATTTTCCGGGAATGCGTTAAAATGGATAATGCCATCCTTACAAAGTGTCTGACGTCGGTATTATTCGCACGAGTTATAACACACAATTTGGTCTTGTATCACCACCAGAAGAAAAGGGCGTAGAGCTTTGGTAAACTTTCCCGTTTTCAGAAATAATCTCTCGATTTAAGAAGTTATGTATGCTTATCCTCATTAATAAATGTGTTATGTATTTCAGTTTGTTAATGCTTCATCTATGTCCGGACAATAGGTGGTAAACTCTACATGTAATACATAACATAAGCCTTTTGGCAGTAATTGACTTTGCAGGTTGACTTCTTGCACAGAAGAATGCACAGATATACGTGGTTTGATGCTATGATTCAACATTAGAAAAGCAGGATAATACATTCATGATTGGCAAATTAGCGATAATACAACAATGTGCGTAATGAGGCAATTAAATTGTCTGTGTATCCATATCCAATCAATAACGATACTTTTACTGATTGCTGGCACATGTCTGTTATAATATCTTTGTTAAACTTCACAATGTGTGCATGTAATGCCAACTGGATACTCCTTAAATGTGTGTACTCTTGTCGCTTTATTTCGAGGTGCAATGAGGAGACCAAACACATATTTGGAGAAAGGAGATGAAGTCAAATAATGAGCTCGCAATTTAGAATATATAAGAATGATAGGCTGATTGCAAACACAAAGTTCCCAATAAATTCAAAAACGATTCTTTCAAAAGTAACCACAATCTTCTCAAGAATGGAAAGTAACTTAATTAAGCTGAACTTGTTCTGCATCAATATCATACGTAATTTTACTTTCCACAAGTTAGGCATTTGGTGCTGTGGGTCTATATTTGATGTAAGAACGCCATTCTTGAAACTTGGAGTATAGACATAATAATATAGTTGATTAAAATATATAATACGTCTACATTTAGCATACCTAGCACGTCACGAAGACCAAAAATACAATGAAGTGTCAATATGCTCTATGCGTATAGCCATGGGAACAGCAATATCATTATCTTGAGGTAGCATATAATGTCGGTTGTCATCTTGGATACAAGCTAGATGCCAGTAATGGGGAACCAAGCTTTACTTGAGTTTGGTGAACGCAGAACATTCCATAATATATCTAAAACAGCGTGGGAAATCAATTAGGACTAAAGTTGGAATACGATCACTTTGTTAAAGGTTTCTCTCTAGGAATTAAATTGTCAATGTCACTGTGGCACTGTACAAACAACAAATCCTCAAGATTAAGAGTTATTTGTTTTGTATTAAATCACTAGCATAAAGAAAGTAATATACATCACATCTTGACCAGCGGGAGGCAGAATAATCATTGACTTTCCATACACGTATGTTGATTTAGATATTGAGTAAATGGATGTAGAATAAGAGAACAATTATATCCTAAAATGTTTGAATTTTTAAAAAGAGATACATCATTGTTTGCGTAAGAAAAAAACACTTAATGTTGTAATATATTAAAGCAAGAATACGTCATCCAGCAGCTTCGCACATATAATCATTACACTATTTACTACAATGACACTGATTTGTTAGTACCCCCCTCCTCATATCATATTTGGAAAACAAATTGTAAACAATATGTATATTTTCATATATTTAAGTTCCATAAACACCTGAAATCAAAATATGGTATATGATAGCATTACTGTGTTATTTGGATTTGCGTCAGGTGGCATGGAAGATGCTTGTTGTCCAGAGTGGATGGATCTGTCGGAACCTCCAAAACCGTAATGCGCTCTGTTGACATCTGAGAATGACACTGGAATGTAGCTAGTGATGCATGCTCCTGGGCAATCGCATCTTGTGTTAGGATCGTCAAGGGCGCTTAGGGAACCTTAGTTTATATAACTTGATAAGCTATAATCAGCAATATCGAAGATAGCTGGGTTGGACCAGTCTTTTTGAGGATTGGGTAACAGGTAAGAGCCGTTGGCCTGACGTCAGTGGTTTGCTCCCTACTGATGCAGATAGTCGCCGTTCATAAGATCCGCCATCTTGCAGAGCCGGTGAGCTATCGGGGGCTTCCTTGTTTGATGACAGGCCCTCGGTTGTTTGACAGCATGTTATTGCAGCTGTGAGGCAGAACTCTTACAGACGGTGACTACTTGTAATTACTCCCGTTTGGGCTTAACTGGATCTTGTGTCATCAAGCGAGAGGTTTGGGTGGGAAAGCTCGACCTCGAAAGTAGAGGGTTGTGATCAGAGTGCGATATACAGCAGCTTTCGGTGTAAGTCAGAGGCTGAATTCATCCAGGATTTAAAAGTATATTGGTGTATCGGTCAGTGTTGCTCATTGATTCCTGGACATCACTCTCGACAGTGGTCATTTGCCAGTGGGCTCTGTATTCTTGGAACAAAGAATGGTACATTTATTAGGGAACCGGTCATAGGCAAGTTAATTATCTTTTACAGTGCATCGTAGCCTTAAGGTGGCTCTGCTAATGTTTTGTATTCGTGTCAGGCCGAGCGGGCGGTACTGTTGGAAACCCCTAAACCGCAATGCGCTCTGGTGACAGCTAAAAATATATATGTGATACATGCTCCTGGGCCCCCGCATCCTAGGTTGGGATGGTCCAGTTAGCTTATGGTAACCCCAGTGTATATAACATGTGTTTCTGCGATTTAATATTAATATTCATGTGTAAAATAAGGATACATTGCAAATTTTTTGGTTTATTTCCTTAATTCATTATATTTTCTACGTTTTGGCACCATTTTGAGTAGTCTAGCTAAAAAATTAGGGAAGCAGGAGAAATTTCTAATACGGCGGTCCAGATTTTTGACGCGTTAAAGAAATGACGAAAATTGCCGAAAAATCACGTTTAAAAAATTTTAAGATTTTTTTTTGGATTTTTTTCCAATAGAACAACAATAAATACAAGTTTTTGTCAAAGGAATATTTTTTACACCATTTAGTGTCCCCAGAGGCATAGAAAACGTGAGAAAATTTGTCATAAAAATCAAATTTTTGACTTTCTCATTAAAATTCACGAATATGCAAATATGCTAATTACCATATTTTTATATTTTTAGAAAGGCAATTTAATTACCTTTGATTTGAAACCAAATATGCCCCTTTAGCACTTTTGGTTCTCATGATATAGCCAGTTTAGCAAAACAAGACGCACATGCTCGAAAATAGGGGGTTGCTGTAGAAAAGGGGCTATTACCCCCCCTGCAAACCAATTTTTTTTGAGGAACTACTCAAACCGGACCCTTAGGAACCCATACAGCAATATTATATAGGCTAGAAATGCGACTGGGGGGTGCATGGATTTGGGGTCTGGGTGCCGGACTAACTACGAAAACGCTGAAGAAACTGCAATCACGGATCATAATTCCACCAAGAAGAAATTATCTGTGCTTCTGCCATATATCAATGGCCTTTCAAAAGAACCGCAGCGCATTTTGAAATTACACTGTGTAGTTACCTATCACAAACCAGCTTAAACACTAAGGCAAATTATTTTCAAACATAAGGCAAAATCCAACGCCCCCAGAAGTTGTAGCTGTGTTTACAACATTACACGTGAGACCGTCAAATTAATACATCGGGGAGACAGCACATTTCATAGATGTGAAATTCAAAGAAAACCTTAAATCCTGCAATTCAAGACCACACAGCAGCCACAGGACACCCCTTCGATTTCAAAAACATAAAAATCCTAGGCCGTGAAGATACATTATTCGCAAGACATTACACAGAGAGGTGATAAACATTTACCAACAAAAACCCGCTTTCAATCGAGATCTGTGAACAGCTGGTCGTACTGCAGCTCGTAGCTAGATCGACATCAACCAAGCACCAGTCTACACACTCCTCTGGCATCGTGAGTTCGGCTCATAAATGTGTAAGCAACCATTAAAGCCACTTTAGTCGTTTCAACACAAGAGTCATTGTCGTGAATTAATTTGGTTTTAGATTATTCTGATTATTAACGTTCATGAGTTACCGTTGGTATTTACAAAACAATTTTTTGGGTATTCTTATTTAAATATCTTTAATTGCACCCCCTCCAATGTATCCTTATTAATTTCGTTTCGCCAGTGTGCAGGGAGAGCAATGATTCAAGGAGGAGGGAGCAAAGAAAAAACAACGGTAGTTTTCAATCATAATCGATTCAAATGATCGCACATGAACGTGGTAATTGTGCCCCAATATCGCCTTTAAACTGTCATTATCCGGTCGACGCGCACGTATCTATGTATGTATGTTTGTATGTATGTGTGTTAAATATGTGTTACTTTGTACTTTCAGGTGTATACACGAAAGTAGACGTATATGTGTGCTAATATACGAGTGCAACTTTGATAGTAAGTGTATGCAACTTTGTACTGGTATCTGTCTGTCTCTATCTCTTGTTATGGGGTGTTATGTATTATATGTATACGTGTGTATGTGTGTTTGTGTAGTTGCGAGAATGTGTATATTGGTGCATGAGTCTTGGCTGCGATTGGGAGGTATTCACAGATTATTGGATACTTTCCGAAAAAAAGACGGTACGGAACTGTCTCACTCATAGAAAGTAAATAACACAAAGGGACATAATATGACTGAAATTGGATTGGTGAATAATGTCATCGCAACGCAGATCAGGGATTGTTGCATTACCGCAGACGGAGTTGTACATATGTATGTATGAGCGAGTGATGCATGGTGTTTAACTAGTATTGTTATTCCCATTAGATAGATAAGACCCCTTATTTTTCGACCAACAGAAGATCGCCAAGCTCTGTAGATTAACATCCATCACTTGTACATTTTAACATTCTTATCTCCTTCTCCTTTCTATGTCTTTTTTATAACCATGTTTTTATTATTATTTAAAAAAAAGATATTTACAACGTCAAATCAAGCACACCCGAAAGTACATTGGATTTTAGGATAACAAGTTCCTGTTAGCTACGCTTACGCATTGTATGCACATAGCGTGTATGGTGGTAAATAGTATCACCTTTAAGTAAAAGTCTACTGTTTGAGAAGGGATCCAATATATCTCTAGACTGAACTGTGCACAAAAACAGCTATGCAAACACTTTAAACTAAGGGTTTCTTTTCATAAAAAGCATTCTCATTGAAATTATACTAAAAACAATACCCCAGAAAGACAATATGTAGAATTGTTCTGCTGATGAAACAGCAATCATGTTAACTAGGGATATGTTCACTGACTTCAATTAAATTGTTCTGTTTCTTGGCGGGAATTGGTGTCGATGCTCCATATCCACAAAAGACTTAAATACTTAACAGAGACGCTCGTTTTTCTTGAAATTACTCTCTTATGAAGTTATTACGAAATCATTGTCGTAGAAGATGTGATCTATAGCGCCAGACCCTTGATCGTGGAGGGTCCGAGACGGGATGAGACAATAGAAATTTGTAAATTGTTTTGCACCGGGTCGGGGATTATGTGTCCGGGTAAATAGCTGACAAAACAGTAAATTAATTAAAACTTTTGTCAACACACCAATGAAAATGCTCTCTCACTGAAGTGTCGTTTCTCAAGGAAATCGAATGAATATTATAATTGCAACCAAACAGCTTGTTATTTCTATTAGATTATATAAACATTAACCTTTGAAATAGTATCAACATTTTTATAATCACTTGATTAGATAAGTCAAGGTTGACGTTGTAAATACCACCCACTGTTACAATAACACTCTTTACTTCTTCTTCTTTTACTACTCCGCCCGTTAGGGTAGGCATAACAATTAATAATGTCACCATAGTCAGAGCATTGGCGCATCCTGTTGGAACATCCATGACGGTAAAGTTGTCTCCCTTAGGGAGTGGGGTTGAGGGAGTGCTCTTATTCTTGTGACTCGAAGCATGACATAAGAACCACGAAGGTACGAAGGCACGAAGCTTGAAGGTGCTGAGGATGTAGGAACTAATATTTAACAATATCAATGAACATAACACAAAAATCTTTAATGCATGTTAACAATTTATGTCTGTGTAAAAGAGAGGAGAGCAAGTATATAACAAAACATATTAACTATGAAATCACTGTTCGTGCACGTTATTACTAACCAGATGGGGTCAATTATGTTAGGAAAGAGCCGGGATCAAAAAAAATCTTATTCTAAACTTTGTTATCGAAAGAAAGAAAATGTTAGATTATGTTAAACACAATGTCATCTTAATAGGGTTGTACTGGCTACCAGTTCAAAGTTAGATAGATTACAAGTCTGCACTCTCTACAGATCCTTAAATGATACCACACCGACTTATTTAAAAGACATTATGGAGAGCAATGTTTCTGCGTTTCTTGTCTTTAGAGACGATGACTTAAAAGAAGCCAACAACGTTATTTGAGTCTTATGGGGATCACCTGTTTTTTGCCTCATGTCTGAAACCAGATTCCTCATCCCATTAAGAATTCCAGAAGCATCACAAAGACTTATTTTAAAGACATTTTGGAGGATAAGTTTCCTGGCAGAGCATTTCTTTGGAAACGATGATTTAAAAGAATAGTTTATTTGAGTCTTACGGAGATCATATCGGAGTTGTTTGCCATTGGCAAATTGGGCGTCTGTTTGTTCGGAAGAGTTGGATAACAGCCACAAGTTCTTCTCAAACTCTAGCAACTTGTTAATTCCAGAACGCGAAGTCAGTAGTTATCAATTTATCATCAGTTCGATAGCGCTTGGACACAAAGTAATAATTAGGACACATAGTTAATTTATATAATCTTGAATAACAAATCTGCTATTTTACTAAATTGACTTAAATCTTCGATCGATTGAGAAGCATCTGTGTCTTCTGTGTTTTCTCCCTATTCCGACCAAACATTCTTCAATTTTCCAAAGAAAACACCTCTATTTTTGCTTTTAAGTTTAAATTGATCACGGAAGTGCAGGCTACCTTTTGAATCATTCGCTTTGATACGAAGTAGGACAAAGGAACAAATAGTAAAATACTTACATTGTTTTTTATTAAAAACATGAGAGTATGTACGTATTTGCACAAAAACCTTAACTGCATGTCCGGGTATACGTGGAAACAAAATTCAAAATGCTTGAGTAGATTGAGTCTATACTGTTGCTATTATCCTGGTGCATACACACCTACATACGTTATTTGTATTATGTAGAATATTGTTTTAAGTTTACTTCATAAGAGTTGCTTTTGGACCAATACAAAAAAAAATTGTAATTTGATTGAAAACAACCAAACCCTACATTTACATTATAAAGTAAAGATGTGTCTCTCAAGCATTACTCAACAAAGGAAACTGTTAATCTCTCATATGATTGCTGGACCAACAATTCTGCTGATACTTCCTCATCACGCAAAAAAAAAAGATTTTGATTACTTATAAAGCCTCTTTTAGATCAACATTGGATACTCTATTATTTTAATCAACGCGTAAAAAAGCTGAGTAAAAAGCGAACAGATTAAATATGTTACTGGAAAAACTAAACATCGTGTGTAATGTATCGCATAACAGATCAATTTCCCATGGGATATTATGTTTGCATTATTGCAATTCTGTATGTGAGAAGCTCCTTTATTATCTTCCTTACACGAAAGATAATACGGTAGAAGTGATAGATCTTTTCAAAATCCTCGCAATGAAACAATTAATCCTATGAATATTTAGATAATTACATGAATAATTGTTCTATCTATGGATTTTATTTTTGTTTGCTTTGTTTTCTTTATGTTAATTGCTGAGCTTAAAAATGTCTTATTAATTCATACTTTGTTCTTTATTTTGACAAATTCGTTATCTCATGCACTCATATGATTAACTTCAGCCCTAACTGTGCTAAAAACATTAGTCGAATACGACGGTCGACCACAACGACTAGTATGACTAAACAAAGTGTCTCCCCTATAAGCACCACAAAAAGGTTCTGGATCTTTGCTCATGAACTTAGGAATAGTAAAAGACTGTAGGCAAACAATTCTTTATATCATGGTCTAACTAAATGGCGAAATTTGTGATGAAATGGTTCTTGTGAGCGAAAGATTGAAACATTGCTGTCTGATTCAGTCATACATTACGCTCATTTGGTGTTGTTTCCCCTTTTGTCTGGCGTTAAGAGATTCGTGATTACAAGGTCAGTGTTGGAGGTATACCATCAACAAGTCAATGTATACGTTTTTCTTTACCTTATATCATTTTGTGATCTAACAGAGTTTATATTAGACCAAGTATGTCATGATATTATACTTAATGCTGGATGAATTCTAGTTCATTAAAGTAATTGGACAATTCCATAACCAATGACAAGTCTATGACCAATGACAAGTCCATGACCAATGACAAGTATATGACCAATGACAAGTTCGTGACCAATGTCAAGTCCATGACCAATGACAAGCCCATGACCAATGACAAGCCCATGACCAATGACAAGTCCATGACCAATGACAAGTCTATGACCAATGACAAGTCTATGACCAATGACAAGTTCATGACCAATGACAAGTCTATGACCAATGACAAGTCTATGACCAATGACAAGTCTATGACCAATGACAAGTCCATGACCAATGACAAGTCCATGACCAATGACAAGTCCATGACCAATGACAAGTCCATTACAAATGACAAGTTCATGACCAATGACGTTAGCATTTGAATTTTGTTGACTGTTTAAGAACATTAAAGCTATTCACCAATACATGATCTTTCCACTCATATTTACAATAATGTAGATTGTACAGAAGATAATTGAAATGCTCTACTATCAAACCAATTTTCAATAAAAATTCGTTCGTTTGCTAACCCTGTGGATGAATTTCATTATTTTAGATAATCAAAAGGAAAGAAGAATTAAGTTCATTTCGGGAAAAAATACAATTAACCATAACGCCTCACATTGCTACGAGTTAGCAAGACATCATGCACTCGTCCTTCAATTAGCTTTACTAGAGAACCTATATCATATATATATAACGCATTCATTTAATGTACCCTTGAGTGTCATTGAGTTAAATTTTCAATGGTATAAGAATGTAGTCAAGCAGGCAAGTTAATTATCACCTAGAGCTTAATAACATATCAGAATGACCGATCTCATTAAAAGCCTTCAGAGTTGCCTCTGATAACTAAACAGTCACGCGTAAAGAGCATCGAATGTTCCTGGAGAATGTTATTAAGTTAATCTACTTACGAACTGTTATGCCCATTTAGATCCGTAGTTTACTATTTTAAACTTTAAATGGAATTCGACGTACAGGGAGCCATTAGACGCTGTGTACACTCCTTCCTACCGCACTGTAACTGTTGCAGTCTTTATAACATGAATATCTGACCCTCCTAAGGAAATTACCTTCATGCTCTAAAGCATTCAATGTAAAAATGTAAATGAATTTGTCAATCTACTGCTTTGAAATCAGCATTTTCTAATGTTTCCCAACGTGTTTGATAAAATGCGTGTCTAAGCCATACAAAATTGATGATAGTTTTCAATGAATTTGCTCAAAATGTAGTTTGAAAAACACTCATATTTTTTTTGGAAATTGATAGACAGTGAAAGAAAGTGTAAATTCGAGTAAATTTTATTCGTCCAGGTTTCTTGGAACCCAGGTTATCAAGAAAATCTACACTGGTCTTCTATGATTCCCTTAAAGAATGATCGCTTATGTAAGATCTTATAATGTTAAGTATGTCATATGTTAAATATGTCTTTATGTCAAATAATCAAGAACCAGGTATATTGATGTAAGGTAAAGTCACTCTACAACAGTCTACAATGATTTAATTCATCGTCTTGTTATAAGTCATTTCAATATCGAATAAGTTATTCATTTACTGCCTTATTTGTACTAGATTGATAAACGTATTACTTGTATTCACTTGAACATGTTCAACTCATCAGCTGGAAGCCAAACACAATGGTTAATGAAAAATAAATCTCTATAGAGCCCTTTTAACAGGAGATACAATGTCTCGAGATACATTGTCTCTGTCTATTTACTCACCAACTATTGCTTAATTACTAGAGTATTTCTCTGGACACCGGACCATTTTACACCATAAGAACTCTACTATAATTTCCCCCAATAGATACACATTGCTCTACTTACTTCAAATCACATAACAGACAATCACATTAATATAAAAGCACCCCTCGCACTCTCACACTTGTGGAACGTAATCTTTGTTTAGAGCCACGCGAATCTTGGGTTTTAACAGGATCCTCTGTCTCTGATCTCAGGTCGCGTAAAAATCCTTCTTGCATGTTTCAAGTTCAAAGTGCGTACACTAAATTAGTTGAGCGCACAATTTGAAATTATTGATGAACAAGCATGCATGAACAAAGTACATCCTGTGGCGTATTGCCCAAGAAATGCTTGCTTATGAAAGCAGTTTTAAACAACCACATATTACACACAGCTGTAAGACTCGATAGTAGGGTTATGGGGTTAGTGAAGGGTAAGTTTTGCAACCTTTTTTTGAAACTATTGTTTTCGCATTTTTTTGGATCAAAAACTTTTGAACGGATACCATTTTTGGTAGAATCGTTGTGTTCAATTTTTTAATATGAGACCCAACACCAAAAGGGAATTAAGGGAGTACAAATAAAGAGAAGAACCTAAAATAATCTATATTTCTTCGTTTATTGTAATGACGCTACTTTTCGCAAACTGACAATTTTTTTTTTTTAATTTTTAGACTTAGACGTATTAAGAAATTAAAATAAATCACATATGTAAAACAAATATGGAGGTAAATTGAAAAAGCATATTTAATCTCTGACATGATATCATCCATTGACATTCTACCTTTTCGTTATTTTTTTTTCATTAACATTTGTACATGTTAACCTTAACCTTAACCTTTATGTCTTAACTTAAATATTATTATTATTTTCCTACAATGCATCGGTTATCATATTAAAACTTTCATCGTAAAGGTCGGCACTACATCGTAAAGGTTCTGTAAGTTTGCTTACATTTCTAATGTTAACGTGGAGTTGCAGTTACATGGAGTTTTGATAAAAGATAGAGATACAGCTGTTCAAAAAACGCTTACATGAAACTAAAACAAATTACTAAAAGAAGTGTTCCCGGCATCTAAAAATTGTTTCAATGAATTTACAAATATTGACTGCGATCAGATTTATTATAGTTTCAAGATGACCACTCATTGCTGGTGTCTGTAAACTCAAGATATTTGCATTTGGACGCGGTAGCAGAAGATCGTACATTACCAGGCGCGTACCCAGGGGGGGGGGGGGCATGGGGGAAAGTCCAACCTATTTGAGATCCAAAATGCTATAAATTTGCACCATTTTTAACTAATCTGAAAAATGTCGCCCGCTTCACGGCCATTTCTTTGATAATATGCTCTTAATTACTCTAAGTTTGCATAATTTTAAACAATCTCAAAATTGCTTTTATAA
>JAUUEB010187982.1:0-13959 GCA_032362205.1 Clione limacina
TGGTGTTTGATTTGTGTTACAGTTGTTTATTTGTGCTCTAAAGCTTAGGTGCGTACCTTTTGAACACATTGACTGTAGGTTGTTTATCAAAAACATTAATTCAAAAATAAAAGCTATACACATTCACTGGAAAAAGTATGCCATAAGTAAACTTTTTTGTAAAATTGATTAATTATCTTATGAATAAACCTACTCAAACATACCTTCAACTTTGAGATTTGCTTTCTCCTCCTTACGTCCAAATGAGTTCTCAGCTCTGACAATGTAGGTTCCCTTGTCATCCATCTTGATACGGGAGATCTTCAGTTCAAACTCTGATCCCCGATATTTCTGCATGTGTTTGTAACTTTGGCCAAGGAGACCCTCATCTTGGTACCTATTAGAGGAGGAAACAAAATGATAAGTTACTTATTATTGTAACTTTGTAATACATGGAACTATGGACAGACATACAAAATAAGCCTTGAATAAAACAGCTTTTCTCAATAAAAGCGTTAATTTTTTTCCCGTGCATATATGGTTTCCAGCCTTGAACATTTTAACACTTATTCAAACACAGGCGTCAATCGAATATATCTTAGCCTCGGTTATATTTATTTGATTTGAATCACATATGTGACTCCTCCCTTTGAAAAGTGCCACACGTATAGCTGATTTTGTTTCTAAGAAAAAGGCTCTAAAGGCACAACGGGTTGAATTTAAAAAAATGAGATTCTTAGTAACCTGATTATCTCATTCCTTTCTTTGCCACAAGAATGGATTTTATAGAAAAAATATATTTTTTCACTCATTAACATTAAATTCTGTTGATTTCATTGATTAAATGCAAATCTGAATCTTAGATATAGAAGCCTTTGTCTTCAGTGTTTTTTAGACACCACACTTTAAACTACAATTATCTTGTTATTTTTCATGTAATCATTTTATATTTTCAACAAAGGTTCTTAAATGTATTTATTTGAGAAAAAAACTCAAACTTAGTTTTTGACGTTCAGCAATATGTGTCACATATCTAAACACTTACAACAAAATCAATAGAATACAAATATTGCATCCTAGAGATGGTATTTGTAACCACACTTTCAAAATCCTTTATGAAAATTATCTAAACACCAAAAATATTTTTTTTAAACCACACAATTGGCCCTTAGCAGACCAACTATTAAAAGAACTTAGGTAATCAAAAATAACAAGTAAGTTAAAAGTAACTGCTTAGATGCTGAAAGATCTCACCATGTGATGATGGGTGGTGAAGCAGCAATGATTTTACAATCAAACTTGGCAACTTGACCTTCTGCAGCAATCTGGTTGCGAGGTTTGCGAACGAATCTAGGTACAGCCTCCTTGCGATCTGTAAAAATCAAAAAAATCAAATGATTCCCTTTTCTGCTGTGATAGGATAATTGAAAATATTATTTTGGATCACATATAAACAGTTAAAACTACTTGAAGATGGTGCTTGTATCTATACTGTAAACAAAAATACAATCTGCAAAGTATAAAATGATGAGTAAATTTTAACTTTAGTTATATTCAGTGGTGTTTTGATATTGGAATGATTTGGTAACAGCTTTTGTTAACTTTATTTGAGAATAATTCAATTTGAATTCCATGAAATGAGTTTCATATACTTCTGCTCCACTTTTACCTTCAGATTTGACAACCTGAGAAATAGATCTTACAAAATATAATAATATAAACTTTTATTTTCTTCAAACATCAGTTGAAGTAAAATAAATTTAAATGAAATCAAAATCAAACCCATGGAGTTTCAAATCTTTGAAATATAAAACAAACATTTTATCACTCCTTTTTATCTCAAACTATTAAAATATTCTTGACCATTATAAAATATGATGTGAACAATGGTTAAAGCCAACTCTATTCAGTGAAGTGACATTTTAGAACTTATAAAAACAACAGGGCTAAACACATGCTATTATTGATGTAACTTGGCTCTTGAACCTATTTTATTTTGTAAATATGAAAACACAGCATTTGGAAGTTTTTTTGCTTTAAAAAAGTGGCTTGACGAAATAAAATTAATAAAGCATTGAGAAAAATAGAAAAGTTACCAAAGTAGCTGTCATAGATCTGGTACTCTTGTGGTCTGTGTTTTCTCAAAGAACTGAAGTTAGCAATACGTCCAATAGCTGGTGTTGGAGCGGGCCAGTCAGCCTGAGGAAGAGAGAACATAAACACAGACATTAAGAATCAACCAAAGATGAAGCTGAATATGTATCATGCAAAAATGTCACACTTTAAAACCATGCTGGGAGAATTTGTTACATTTTCTATAAGACATTAAGAACCAGTTCAAGCACATCATATCCTTCATTTATGCATGTTTGAATTAAGCACTTTATAATTTATGTGATGGACAAATATATTAAAATCCTTTACTTCCATGAGGAGCCTCTGATATGATACAAATTTAGCGGTCTTATTACCTGACCAGGGTTCAAACCTATGATCCTGTGCTCTAAAAGGTAGACACCATCACTTTCCACACTTTTAATGAAAATAAGCGCATAATGTATCAATGCTTATATTTTACTATTCTGACAACCTTTTTTTCGGGGCAGTAAGATGCACATGGTTAAGTCTGAGTACCTAAGTGTCTGCAGTTTAGTATCTCTATCATTGGCAACCATATTTCTATGCTTAAAGATATGTTCAAAGTAACTGTCCTTCCATGTTTGAAAATTCAATTAAAATCATATTTTACAATGCTTGAAAACATTTGAATTTATATGCCTAAAAACTTGTGGAAAAATAACTGCTGTTATATGTGGTGACAACACTCACTTACCACAGACACTCAAAGTAACCCCAATTAATAACTAAAAGTTCATCCTGATATTTGCTAGTGGTTGCCATCTAGGCAAAGGAAAGCACCACAACTGTAATTAACTAGAAGTGTGTGAAGTAGTCATCAAGGAAACAATCAGTCCTCTGACCAAAGTTGACTTTGTTCAAGTTGATAGCACAAACAAAGAAAAAAGATTTCAATCTATAATCTTATAAGCAGTTAAAATCAACCACTCTTTAGGGAATATCACTCTTTTTAATCACTCCTAGCGCAAATTGATTCAAAGCATTGACAATCTAATGAACAATATCTGGCTACATGTTTGAAGATCTTGCAAATATATAAGAGTCAATAAGCTTTTTCTATTGGTTCTTACCATATATGACATTAGGTATACGAGTTAGTATACCTAGGTACTACTTACTCATCAGTAGTTGTTAGGCATGCATTCAGAGAAGTGATCTAAGGATCATTGTAGAGTTTAACTTAAGCATGCACCTGAAATGAGCTAGAAATCAAAATATTACAGTTATGGCTTAGTTTCTTCATTGATTAAATTACAAAGACAATGGCCCGAACATGTATTCAAATGTTAATAGAAATGAGGAGGAAGACAGAGGCAGTGTTAGACAGAAACACTTTTATTTGAACCAAAAAGACAAATAAGAAACTCCTTAAGAAATAAGAAGTAAATGTAGTACAGATCTCATCTCCCCTGGCGTTGTCTCTGCTAGCACAATTGGATGCAGCACTTGACTTGACATGAAACTCCATGTTCCTCTTCATGTTTTAGTTCTAACTGTCAAGTTCTTCACATTTTTACAGTCTATTCCAGTAGAAAAAAGTTATAGTAAAGACAAGACAAGGCAGACATCCCAATCAAAGACATGAAAAGTATCATCTTTAGGAAATTCAATGTAAAATAATTCAAAGTAACATGAATGGAGGACAATTCCAAAGGTAACAGACTTAAAACCATCATGTGTAAAATAAGATTATGAATTTAGGATGAAACATACAACAATATAGTGAGACAGACAAAAAATGTTGTATTTGATGTTATTGAAAAACACACTTTGCACACACAAACTGACACTTACATATTTCTCCTTGATCCTCTGTCTGATCTTGTTGTATCTGCTGGATGGTATCCTGTTGGTCAAGTTGCTATGGTCACCCTGAGGAGAATAAAAGGAAACATGTTTGAGAAAGAAAGTCAGATATAATCCATTCTTCATTACTTTATAATATTAACTTAAGCAAGATTTTTATCTCTCACAAGCTCCTGAGAGCTTAACTTTTTACAATGTTTGAAAGTATGTTTTGGCCATCTGCATATTTTCATTACATTCTGTTTTAAAATCTGCACAAAATATTTTAGATTCATCGTCTATCAATTGATTATTTTTCACTATAACTTATAACAACAACCTTCAGTCAAAGTCAAAGAACAAGGTCAAATCTCACCTAAGTACTCTCCAGAAAAATACTTCTCTTTGTCTTTGATACTTTAAATTTAAAACCTGTTTGTTTCTGAGCATCGACTGACTACAAAGAGTATGTTACTATAAATAGATAGCATTTTTGTTATCTAGTGTAAGTCTATTTCTAGGACAATATTAAAATACTTTCAAAATGTCTTAACAAAGAACTGTCTTATACAAAAAAAAAACCATTCAGGCAACCTTATATATTCAGCAAAGATTAACTTATAAATTCAGTAAGCATCTTTTCTTTGGTTGATTAATAAAGCAAACTGAAGATTGCAGTAAATACATTTTTGATAAGGTATTAATATCAATCAGTGATAATTAAAATCTCTTACCTTGAGCCAAGAGTGCTCCAAAGCATCATGGACAGTTAAACGTTTCCTGTAAAATAAGATAAATTTCAAATAGACTTAGACAGATATTAAGTTGGGCAGATATTTTTGTTATCTTATGTCTCTCATGTTCAAGCAAATAGTCCATTAAGAACATTCAAACTAATTCCTTTTGTTCAATGAAATTCAGTTGGAAAATGTTGACATAAGCGTTTTTTTAACACAAGTCAGTCAAGCATCTATAAGGTATTCCGAATCAGTTAGTATTGCCTTACAATAGATTTGCAGCCACCTGTACAAAGCATCCAGCATGCTTGACAATCATCATAGTTTTTTCCACATTTCTCTACTTTCTTAAGACAACCTCTGGCCTTACTTATTTTACCTGGCCGATAACAACCCTTTGTAGTGACTAAACCATTCACAATCTGGCACAATCACCACAGCAACTCACACAAGACTAAACCGCCTCGTCATGATGTAGGTCAAGTGCTTTTTTTGCAAGAAAATATAAGAACAAAATAGCCATCCTTTAGTTAAGTGTACCTTGCGTCTTTCTGCAAGAGGTTCTTGATGAAGTCCTTAGCCTCTACTGAGACAGATTTGAAAGCCTCATCATCAAACTCCCAATCACAGGCCTTGACATTTTGCAAGGTCTCAAGATCATCCTCACCAGCAAATGGTGACAGACCACTCAGCCTGGAAAAGTTATAAAAAAAACATCTTTATCATAACCACAAATCATATTGGTATTTAGAACATGCAAAAAGGATGAAGTATGAAACCAATTCCTGGTCAAAGTTCTTTTTCAGATCAGTTTTTTACAAGGTCATTCGGATCAAAGCAACAAACTTACTGCAATGTACTGATTTAAGTTGCTTCATTTGAAAGGTTGTACAGCATCCCAACTTCTAAGTATATGATCAAACTCTACTTATCTCTCCAATAAGTTTCTACTTGAAATAGTTATAATATTCCTTGTAGTGATATATATTGCAATAGATTCCCAAAATACTCAAGCTAGCAAACATTATGAATGAAGTATCCTGATGTCTTTTTGGAATCATGAATATCATCATTGCCTTCCACCCCTTCCAGGGTATAGGCCACAAACAAACATGACTATGCCATTTAAAAAAAGAATCAATAGTTCTCTATCTTCTAATAAACTTGAAGATAGATATTACTTCTGTTCTGCAATCAATAACACTAGTTAAGTCATAATCACAAAATAAGTAAGGTTTTGAAAATATGTGTCAATTAAAGTTACTAAAACAAAGTAATTTTCACTTACATTGTGATTTGCATGTAATGTAAATATCTATATAACTATAATCTAAACCTTGTCATTAGGTTGAAGATATTATGTCCCAGCTGTCAATTTTGTTTTCACAAATCATGTATTCCAATTGATTATTACACGTAAGAGTGCATGAACGTCTCTGTATGAATTAATATGACTTTTATTGTGTTATATTTAATTTGTAAAACACTAAATCAAAGCCCATAGTTAGGAATAAGCACTATAAACATGACATGTATCATCAATGTTATTATTTCTTCCCAATGATCATATTGATAAGACTTACAAGACATAAGCCAGAACACCAATAGCCCACATGTCAGTGTAGAAACCAACAGCTTCCCTGTCTACAATCTCTGGGGCAGCAAACTCTGCTGTGGCTGTGGTCACCTTGACAATCTCATCAGGGTTCAATTTGGTGGCAAGACCAAAGTCAATGATCTTCACACTTGATGCCTTTTTGGTCTCACACATGATGTTCTCTGGCTGTTGGTGCACAAGTTTGTTTAGAATTAAGAAACAATAAAACATAATTTGTTCATCTTCCAAATGATCCCCTCAGTACTGTATACATAAAGATGTTATGTTTGAGTAAGCTATGATATAAAAGCAAACATTACAAACTTAACTAGAAAAATATTTAGGGATAATGGATTCATAATTGTCTTATGATAAAACAGTTGAACTTTCTCTAAGAGGCCAGTGATTATCAGCAGCCAAACTGGCCGCTTACTGCAAGTGACCTCTTACAGCAAGTTGACATTAAAATAATCTTATAGAGAATAAAACTTAATGGTCATGCTCAAAGGTGGCCACTTATGGCAAGTGGCCTCTTACGACAGGTGGCCGCTGAACAAGTTCAACTGTATAAAGATACCAAAAGGATAATACAGAAGTTCCTCTGATGTTCTAATTAACAAGAACATATCGCTATGCCTCTATTTGGATTTGAATCTGTTAACTTCAGAAGCCAAGTTAGACAGCATTATCACAAAACATTTAGCCAATAGTTACAACTCTTAATTGGTATGATAACTTATTTGTAAATGATGGCTAAACGTTGCTACCTGAGAGAGAGGTTCACAATAATCTGAGCTAATAGTATGTCTTAGTAAAGTAAGGTCATTTCTAGACTTCTACATCCTATTAATGGAATATTATTCAGCTGTACAGGCACAATATCATTACAGAAATATGATAAAGGAATAATAAAGTCAAAATAACAAAATACATACATATCAATCTTTCCTTCTTTTTCTGTACAACCCATCTATGGATTTGAAATTATTATTTCTATTTTTTTCTTTTATAACAAAGAACTTATTAAAAGATCATGAAGGAAAAATATGTGAACCAATAGAATAAGAAGTATGTGTTTAAATCCTGTTATTGCTGGGTCAACTATAACTTCTTTTTAATCAAGATTAAAACACCCTAAGTAAAGCAACTCTATAACATACCTTAATATCCAGATGAACAATGCTGTTTTCATGCATGTGTTTAAGACCCTCACAAGCTTGGCGCATGTAGTTGATCACCTCAGCCTCTGACATTTTGTAGTCTTCTGCAGCAATGCGATCAAACAACTCTCCACCTGACAAGCTGCAAAATTACATAATGTTTTGTTATGTATGTTCAGAAAAATCCATGCTATGACCCTGGCATGATTTGTTCAGAAGCTCTTTCTAAATTAACTAAAAGATATTATACAAAAATGTTAAAATATGATATTGAATGCAAAGTATTGATCTAAGTAGGAGCTTAGACATCCCTTAAACTAAACAATTGTTCCATGCCTTTGAGGCAGCCCACCATACACTACTTGAGTGCTCAGGTTTGATGACAGAAAGAAGAAATATCTTGTACATTAAAACTAGCAAACAAAAAACACTTTATAAACTAACTGACTTATGATTAAATATGCGCATTCTTTAAGCTGGCATTGGCAATAAAAGAGCAAAAAACATAGCAGTAGAAGAGAATAATTGAAAAACTTTATATCTAAGGGAAAGAACATAGCTATTATAAATTGATAGTATCGAGGTGGTGTAAATCTGAGAGAAACTCACATTAAATATGTTTTTGTAACAAATACAATAGAAAACTTACAACTCAACAATGTTACAGTCATTACGGTGTGATGGCCCTAATCAAGGACGAGTCAACATGCCACCCTGTTGCGGGCTTAAGACATCGTCAAGATGAAACCTGGAACTAGTTTTTTTCATTCTATGACAGTCTCTAGTCTAACTATTAAGATACTTTGATGTATGGGTAAACAGTATTAAATACAATAGACAACTTACAACTCAACAGTCTCTAGTCTAACTATTAAGATACCGTCAAGATGAAACGCTGTAGCCTGTTATTTTCATTCTATGACAGTCTCTTGTCTAACTATTAAGATACTTTGATGTATTGGTTACAGTATTAAATACAATAGACAACTTACAACTCAACAATGAGAACCATCTCATATTTATCCTCAAAAGCGTCATGTAGGTTGATGAGCTTAGGATGATGAAGCTGATTCATGATGGAGATCTCATTCTTCACTGTGTACTTGTCCAGGGGGTATGGAGTGTTGATGAACTTGGCCACAAATGTACGACCTGTTGACTTCTCCACACAACGATGAACCACACCAAAAGCACCACTGAAACAGTTTAGGAAAAATATGTGGTCCAGGGTTGATGAATAAATTAAATATAATAACACAATTTTACACAGGTGTACATTCCTCACATTTAGGAGCTTCTTAGTAAAACAAAAGTAATATGGTAACTTAATTGGTAAATAATGTATAACTTATAATTTCTAAAAAATGTAACTTAATTATTAGAATATTGCACAAAATCTTAAAGGACACTTAATCAATAGACAAATATTGCATACATAATCTAAGGTCTAATGTACATGTAACAAACAACAACAATATGAAACTTCAAATAACTGGCTCACCTTCCTAATTCCTCTAAAATGTCATAGAAATCATACACACTGCCTTGCTTAACTTGTACTGGCTGGGGAACATACTTCTTCCAAATGTCTTCATCTGTTCAAAAGACATTGGCATTTTTATTTTCCACTGAACTTAAGCTACAAAAATGATCCATATAGGGCAACTTAAAAAGGGTGACTTATTGAAAACATAAATTAAACACAAACTCTTGTAAAACAGAATAATCTGAAATCAATTTGTGACACACCCTTTAAATTTTCCTCATGTTGTAAAATTTTCAAAATTGTTTTATTTCAATTTTAACACATCTTCTGACTCTCATGAACAATTTGAAAAAAAATTTATTGGATAAAAAATTGAATTGTTATGGCCTTCTATTGGCTGGATTTTTAGATAAACTGGGTTTTGAGAAAGCAGGCTTTGACATTTTTTGAACAACAGGTTTTCAGACAAATGACTGTCTCACAAACTTGTGATTTAAACACATAACAATCTTCAATTTTTGTCATAATCGTTATCATTCTTAAAGTCAAATGGCAAAGGAAAAGGAGTTGAAAAAAATTGATAGGACACAAGGCGTTGACAAGGCAATATCTTTAAACTTAAAAGTATGACAAGTGGAACCTTTCAACCGGAGGTGTCACATTTCTAAAAACTGAAGTAAAACAGAATGTATGAAATAGAATTACCTTCATGAAAGCAAAAGATAATATCAGATACTTTAAAGACATTAATACTCCTTGTAATTGCTTAACATAAGAATGAAGAAAAGGTTTGGAAGCAAGGATAGTAGGGCAAGTAAAAAGAAGACAAGGAAAAAGAAGAAAAAAGATAAAAAAGAAGAAAACAAGGAAAACCAGAATGACAAAAGGAATAAGAAGGAAATGAGGAAGATCAACAAATAAATAAACAAACACAAAAACAATGTATGAGGTTGATATTCGCCTGAAAAGACATACCAGTATTGTTCTTGATATCGGACAAATATATTGTTTAAATTATGTAGTTATAATATCATGAATGTATTATGTAAGTGAATGGTTGCTGTGAATACTTACAGAATTTATCATAGTCGTTAATCTTTGGTCCGTCATATTTGCCCCTGATTTTGCGACCGAATTCATCTGAAAAATAAAAAACATCAAAACTGATTATCAAGTCTAACAAGATGATAAAAATTGGATTAATAACAATAGCTTGTTGTTAACAAGTAATCCTTTGATAAATAACAATAGCTTGCTGTTAACAAGTAATCCTTTGATTAATAACAATAGCTTGTTGTTAACAAGTAATCCTTTGATAAATAACAATAGCTTGTTGTTAAATAGTAATCCTTTGATTAATAAAAATAGCTTGTTGTTAACAAGTAATCCTTTGATTAATAACAATAGCTTGTTGTTAACAAATAATCCTTTGATTAAGAACAATAGCTTGTTGTTAACAAGTAATCCTTTGATTAATAACAATAGCTTGTTTTTAACAAACAATCCTTTGATAAATAACAATAGTTTGTTTTTAACAAGTAATACTTTGATTAATAACAATAGCGTGTTGTTAACAAGTAATCCTTTGATTGATAACAATAGCTTGTTGTTAACAAGTAATCCTTTGTCATGGTTATCTAGATCATGATGAAGCAAATGATATATTTATGTTTATAAGTTTTCTTTTTATGTGTCTATGTTTCAACATATTGAAATTATTGGGGATGATCACCTTCTATCTAGCAAGTACACACTTGAGCTTTTAAATGTGATAATCAAAAAGTTACTACAGAGATCTCATGCATTCTTATACATTTAAAGATTAATGAACTATTACATCCGAATCCTTCACTGGGTGACTATCAAATTCTACCCCTTTACTTGCTGTAGACAAGATTATCCCTAGGTCTCCTGAATTGTGTTCCGAGATTGGCAAGAGGTGTGCTTAATCTCTCTAATAATAAGACACATGAAAGCTAATGAAATGTAGCATATGAATAATATAAGTTGTCAATTCCTTTCCACCAAACTATTTAATCAAATATTATGAAAATAAGACTGTTGCAGATTAAATAGAGACTTCTCTAACTCTGTTGTCCCATTCTATATAAAGAAATAGAAAATCATACAGATTAGCTAATTGTAGGAGGAAAATTCTGGATATTAATGCTGGAGTATTTTGTTTGAACAAACCTTCCATTAGACCCTTCTTCTTCTTAGTTGCTACTTCCTCTGTCTTAACAGGAGCTGTGGGTTCACAAGCGTCACTGCGACCATAGAAGTTATCTGCCAAGACTCTGAAGGAGTACTCCTTGTTAGAGGTCAAACCAGTCACATTATGGAAGTTGAACCTGAGATAGAAAAAAAGCAAGATTAAACACTTTGAACAAAAATGTCAATATCAATGACATTAAAATTTAATGTATCATGAAAAACACATATTATAACTATGGATTTGATTTGCCAGCAGTTAAATGTTGAACATGTTGGTGCTACCTCCAGAGGGCTGTGACTATCCAATTTTTGAATGTACTCCAGTATTTATAGTCACATAGTGATGGTTTTAGTGTTAACTAAAGTGCAGATGTAAAGAGAAAATCTCAGGTGTGGTCAATTTACACAATTAAACTGACCATGGCTCTACCTAGCATTAAATGTTTTCAAAATCTGACAATATGGAATGTGTTCTCATAACATTGTAAGACAAAAATTTAAAAGGTAAACAAGAAGTTAAAGAGAAAAATGTCAAACCTGGTAGAGGCAACGCGGAGCCAGTTTGTATTTGGTGTTTCTTGACGTTCTACAACATACTCAGTGATAAAGCTACCACCATCATTAAGGGGTGGTTTCCATGACAGAACCACAGAATCCTCACGAATGTTCTCCACTACAGGGAATCTTGGAGCATCAGGACGGTCTGACAAAGACAAAAAGGCAACATTCAAAAATTGTTTCTAGTACAAAGTCAATATAAAAGAGGGGAACAATTATTACATGTGATAAATCACTGATTCACATCTATTTTTCTTTCAAACACACCAACAATCCCAAAGATATCCCTCTTTGAAACAATTATATGACAATAATTGCTTAATGGATTTAATGAAGCAAACTTGTAAGGGCTAGAAATTGAGGGGCGGGGTGACACCTGTGAAATTATATACAATGATAAGCTTATAAAAAATAAATCATAAATGTCCCATCTTTCTTTTATTATCAATATGATAGTTGAATTTTAACATCTCCAGACAGTAAATTTGTTTTCAATGTATTACTTCTCCAGATAAAACAAATCCAATAGTCATGTTTTCTTTAAGTTAACTGCTTCTTTGAAATACTTACCATTCACTTGTACTTTAAGCACTGCTGTATCTGTGCCCAGATCGTTCTCTAGCTGCAGCCTGTATGGTCCATCATCTTGCTTACTGGCATCTTTGATGGTTAAGATAGCATGACGCTCAGTAATTTCTTGACTGAATCTGAAAAGATAACATATTTTTTTGAGATAACTTGCAGAAATTCAGTACAAAATTGTGCTAAAAGTTACTTTAAACAATACAAAGAAGAATAAAAAGCAGCCGCCCTGTATGTTTGTACATGTTTTACAACTTTAAAAAAACAACATAGAATGGTCCCACATATAAGTCTTGAGCACGTACAAAGCCAGTGGTGAGTGTTGGCAAAATATATGTGGCACTGGCTTATGAGAAGAAAGATCTTTCACAAACCAAAACTTTACCATGAATTCTTTTCAGAGTAATGGGTTGATTCAAAAATAGTTTCTCAAGCAATCTAAAACCTCTTGCTTCCTTGTCAAGTGTGAAATCACGGGGATGAAATTAGTTGTGTCCCCTAGGTGCCAGAACTTTGGTTGGTGTGCACAGATAAAAAAAAGCCCCTCTGTCATGCACAGTATGCATGCAGTCTATTAATCTCTTCAGCTCTTGATGTTGCCATTCTAGGTACGCCTTGGTTTTCCTCTCCCTCTAGTTCCCTGGATTTTCCAAGTTATAACTGTTTTTGGTAATCCATTGTGTCTTGCTATATGGCCAAAATATCTTAATTGACCTGACTTGACAGCAACAAGAAGTTGAATCTGTGTACATAGCTTTCTCAGGATGTCTTCATTCCTTATTTTATCCTTCCAGCTAATCTTGCCAATTCTTCAATACATCACGTTTCAGATGCCTCTAACATTTTTTCACTGTTTTTGAAGAGAGTCCATGTTTCTGCTTACTTAGGCGTTAGTTTAAGAATAAGCAAAAATTTGCCTGTTGAAATTCTTACTTGTTTAGAAATATATATACCTGAATATGATTTATTTGAGACTCTTGAAAGAGACTTAGGAAAAGAGGAAAACGTATATTTGATAATTGAATATTGTCATAGTTACGATACATTCTTTAAAATATCTTTTTCAACAGCATGTCAGATATGTATGTTCATTTTACGCAAGAAGCATGTTATTTACAATCTATGAATGTAGTATTGAGCAAATTTGAAGATGAACATACCTAGATCCCTTGATGCTCTCATTATCTCTAATCCACTTGACTGTAGGTTTAGGGTTTCCAGTGAAAGGAATCTTTAAAGTTACAGTCTCTCCCTTCTCAAATGTACAAATATCTCTGAATCTTGAAGGTACATTGATCTTAGGCTTAGCTGTTGAAACAAAGGGGGAATCACTTGGTCATATCATTATCATCACACATTTAAAAATCTTTTTTTTTAAAAAAATATTTTGATAATAAATGATAAATATCTCAAAAATCAAATGTCACTGAACACTGAAAGGGTTACAAACTATCTACTTCTCTTCTTACAGGCTTAAGAGAAATAACAGAAAGTAATAATAATGATAATAATAACTAGAAACACGAGTACTCAGATAGAGTACAAACATGACACCATGTAAAAAACTATCAACAAGAATTGGAAAATTCTCCATAAAATGAACACCATGTAGAACAATCATAGATAGGAAACAAAATATATGACAAGAAACATGAGTACTCAGATAGAGTACAAACCCGAAACCGAGTAAAATAATAAAAAGCATTTCCTTTAGTGTACCAT
>JAUUEB010188313.1:2587-13956 GCA_032362205.1 Clione limacina
ATTGAGAGGGTCACTGTCGTTATTTGAACACGGATAATCGAGTGCAAAAACCTCTACGCTATCTCGCCCATGTAAGATCTCGCGCACATAAAAAGCTAATGGATTTTATGTTAATGCAGTTAACCATTAGTGAATGGATATAATACCCCGTCGGTAATTAAATCCAAAGGGAGAATCAATAACGCAATGATCACACGAGTGAATAAATAAATGGATAAACCAAAAGAAAGGACAAATAAGGAATTCAAACTAAATGATAAATGCACATAAAGAAAACTTATAATGACTTTATGTAACTGACACAAAGGGTATGCTAAAGACATTTAAGTAACTTTATACGTGATTGATGAATGAATGGCCGTATAAACTAATGAAATAGATCATAAACAATTTCATATGGAACGAAGTTAGAATTGGATTTAAAGATAAAGAAATAACAAAAAACAACCCGAAAGAATACATAATATTATATAGAAAACTAACAAGGAAATTCCAACATCTATGATAAACAGAAAAAACCCCATTAAATTTCGTCAACTTTGATTGACTGAAATATTTTTAGAGAGCCATATGAAAATTTTAAAATACTTTCATATTGACATCCTTTGATATTTCATATAATCATTTAATCTTACTGTAATATTTATAGTCATAGATTTTTATGCCTCATTTTCTTTCCGACATTTTATCTACGCAGTTTTAATTGCTTTCTTATCAAACACACCATGTTTAAACGAAAACCGAAAGTCCAAAGTCATGGACTTGTCCGAACTAAGGTGTTACATAGTTCAGATAAGGACAGAAATATCGTCCAAGGATCGGCCTTATGACCCGGAAACACCCTCTCGCGGAGACAGTCCTGTCCATTGAACATATCGATATGACGTCATCGCGCACCAATTCCTATCGTGCGGGCGGATACATCGCGGCCTCGCGGCACGGCTCGTCATATGACTAGATGGGCTATTATAAATCCGGTTGTTGGCGAACACTTTGTTATTTATAATACATTTCTCGAGTAAGCAGGTAACAAGAGCTAAAACCTGCCTTACAAACGTACATGACGGAATAGAAAATGGAGAATTATTGTTTCAGAATTTCATTGGCGACATGGTATGTTTGCTATGCATATAGCATATATTTTTTTTATACTTTTCCACCAATTAATGCCAAAGATAATTATAATTATTTCAATGCCTTAATGACATACAAGCTTAAATTGCATGCGATTAAAACTATCGTTATTTTGCTGAACGGAAATTATAACTTTATTTCTTTTTAATAAAAAAAAAAGTATTTCTTAATAAAGATAAAGATTAAAGGTTCTTTTTTAGCCGCACGGACTTTTGAGACTGTGAGTTTTGAATTTATATAATTACGTTCATACCCATGTATGACTTTGTTTTCTTATATCATTGACATACAGTATAATGATAAGGCCGTCTGCCTCATTTACCTAACATGTTCTACTCTTACATTTTTAAATTATTTTTTAAAGAGTTTCTTAACGATTTTCATGATGGTTTAGTGGTGAGCGTACTCGACTCTCCTCTGAGAGGTAGTGGGTTCAAGCCCTTGCGTCGTCAATAGTTATTTTCGGTAATACATTGGAAACATATTTTCACACTGTTTCCAACTGGGTGTTACACAGCGACTGTCTCGCGATGGCTTATTTAATGTGTATGTTTACCTCAGTCTCTTTCTAATTTTATTTTTGGGTGGCTGATTTATTTGCGTGATTTTTAATATGACATTCCGTCTACGATCTATATTTATATTCAAATTATTTGATTTAAAAATGATGTCAGAAGCAAGATTCGAACCCGCCCCAGTCAAACCAAGACTGAGCATTCCCAATCTGTTTAAACCGCATTACTCAGCTATTTTTACACTCAAATAAAAAGTAATAATTCCAACTTTGAAAATAAGTATACATGAATAAATATTGAGATATTAATAATATTAACTCAACATGCTCCATTACATTGTTTTCCAACTACAATAAACTTCTATACAAGTAGTATTACTTTATTAAAACAGTTTTTTAGCTTTGCCTTTTTTAAATTTTAATCCATTAAAAAAGACTGGGAGCGCAAAAAACGAAAATAACATAGATTTCTTCAATATAATATTTTACGTACATGTATCCGATTAAATATACACCTAACGAGAATCTGTTTAATCATTCATTAATTTAAAATTCATTTTTAATTACAAAACTAGTCAACCTTAAAGTTTACTACATTTTTTTAAAGACAAAATACATCTGGGTAAATCTTTAAACCCATTGACAAAGTTTCAGGTCAATTGAGTAAAAACTGTGGTTATGATACCAGAGAATATGAAAATATACACCAATATGTTTGAAACATATGCAATGCCATGTACTTGAGATAGGATTGACTTCCTTATATATAAGATTAACACGGCTATTTATCAACACATAGACCTTTACTGCACAAAACCACGAACGAAGTAATTTTTATGTGGGAATTCCAAGGTTGACGCCCTTAACAGGATATAGGCAAATACATGTCACTTTAACTCTTCTAATAGCATTGCAATCTTATTTCATATACTTATTTAACACATAAGGGGTGTTATCTTTTCACACTGTACATTTTTTTTTGAAAATGTGAGCATAAATAAGATGAATCGTTAAAGGACTTTCTAATTGAAGAGAAAAAATAGCATAGTTTAACTTCAATTCTATGTCATGGATCGACTGACGATTTTTTTTCGAATCTATAAAATTAAATGTGAAATCGAAATTTTGTTGGGAAAAGTTAACAATATCATTTCATTAAATTTGTGAGAAGAAAATTAATTACCTTTTAAAACTGTTTAAGATAATATATCCAGCTTATTATTCCTCTTAAAATGTAGCATAACATTTGCCATGTTTTTAAAGTTAAAAAAGTAAAATTGAAATTGTGTTAAATAGCATTATTACTACATGCATCGAACAATTGAACAATTGATTATGAAATTGAGGGTAAAGTAATGTATTTGATACAAGTCCCATTGGCCATTGATATTATATAAACTTTCTGAAATAACGTTTTATAAAACAGATCTCGCAATTTTTTTTAATTAAACAATCTAGCAAACAGTTGTAAAACTGATGACATCACATTTTCAAGCAATATCAACCTTATTTATTTACGCTTCTGCTGTAATAATACGAATAAAGCTAACGATATTATGATAATCTTTTAATGTCGTAGCACATGTTTATACTGTCTAACAGACGCCATTTTGATATAGTATGTCAGAATACTCTCGTTACTGCCTGCGTTTACAACTTATGTCCTTATCTTTTCAACATAATTGTTTATTTCTGTGTCGCCGCGACGTGCTTCACTCTATGTTTACCTATGGCGCACAAGGAAATGTTATTGAATAGCTTTATTTATTGGGAACAGCGGGGCACAATGTGTCATGAATTTCCAAACGAAGCCCCTTGCCATTGTCCTTTAAAGATATATCCTTTGAGATAAAGAATTTTTAATGCATTTACCTGTGCGCCAGCGTTAAGTTTGTATTCTTTGTAATGCTGTATTAACCATTGGCGCGACATTAAATTTTTTCAATCATTTTCAATTACGTTTTGGGAAGAATCCAGACACATATGGAAGAAAACGTTTTTTGAACTCATAGAAAACTGTTGTTTAACAAAATTCTTTAACATTAAAACCTCTTACCAGACCACCCATCTACTTTCGTTTGAAAAAAGGAATTTTTCGACTTAACAATAATCAAAATGAAAAAGAATTATCGTTGCTTTGCACATAGAACAAATAAATTAGTTCAGCTAGATAAAAGATATTGAATAATATGGCCTTGTTTTTTGAGGAAAATTGGATTTTGTTCTGACAGCTCAATAGTTGTCAAACGTTCAATCATCTTCTTGTTTCCTCGTATCAACAAATTAATACCATCATTATTATCCCTGTTGTCTGTTTCTGAAAATAACAGCATGCTCCTTACTCTCAAACCCATATTACATCTTAAAAATGTCAGTATTTGTAGATGATTTATAAGCTAACAAATTATCTAACTTTTTCCTTTCTTTCTTTATTTTTCAGATGACGATAATTGATATTGATAACAGACAATGGATGTGAAGAAACATCTCAGAGGTCTAAAGAGTTGTCTGTAACAAGTGTTATCTGTTGATTCAACCCTTTTCAAGTGAGATTTGTAATTGTCACGTGCCCAGTTGCTGAACTGCAAAATCTTGTTGTATGGATATTGGACGTTTACAGAACAACGCACTTTGTACAGCCATAGCGTGATAAAGTACAGCCCTGTTAAATAAACAAAGACATTGTTTTACTTTTTGAACTTTAATCACCATTATTTGCTGATGAGATAGCCTGTTATCTAAGACAGTCTCGTGACCTTTGAAGGTCAAAGCTTTGACATCTGCTGTTTCTTACTCATAGACGTCACATTTATGTTTCAAGTTCGTCAGATTTACAGATAAGGACATAGTATCACGTGTTTTTTATATCTCGTCACGGGGACCAAAGTGAAAATCAGGCGACAGTCCAACTTGTAGATATAGAGAAAGAGACGAACATACTTCAGAATTTGGCCAGATGGAAGCAAACTTATATCCATAACCACCACACAGATTGGCATAAAGGCTGTTTTGTTGTTGTTTTATCATAATTTTTAAAGTCATCATTTTTATTCTTGAATTGTTCTATTGTTAACCATATTCATTGAGATTTTCATAACATGCTCATGTAAAACAATTCTAGCCCATTTGACACATTTCTATTTAAGAATTGGAGTCATATAATTTCTTACAATAATTAGTATTTGTATTTTTGTTCATAACAGATATGTCTAGTTTCATAGCAGATTTTCAGTCAAATCGTGAAAGGAGTTATTGTGGTAATAATACCAATTTTGTTGCAGAATTTAGACCAAAACAAAATATGACACACACTGACACTAGGGTTGCTCATGTACTACCACGCACAATCTCAACAAGCCCATCAAACTCTTTGGTGTCTGAAGGCTCAGGTGAGAATGGTGAAGACTTGTTACATATTCTTTCAGAGAAAAAATTCTCTAAAGAAAGAATCACACAACTTTTACATGGATCAATTGTATCTCTCATTGAAACACTCTTTGCAGGTCGTTTGATGTCAAAAATTACTGGAAATATCCAGGTTTCATTGCATACCGACCCAAATCCTATATCTGTGTCTTTAGAGAAAGAATATGGCGCCTTTAAATGTGTTGACAGTGACTTAAATGTGTTGAGGAAGGGGTGTACGTCGTCATGTAACTTTACCCAATCGAGGTTTTCACCTGAAAACGTCCGAGGACCTTCTTACAGTCCAGCGAATATTTTATCTGAGCAAGACCGTTTGGAAGGCCCAACCAATGGTGTTCATGGTGATACAAGTGTCAATGGTAAACACCAACTGGAAACCATGGTGTTGAACAGTACACAGGACAGAGATTCATTACGGACAAGTTCCGAGAATACTTTAAGCAGACGTGACAGTGACGAAGAAAGTGGCTACAACAGCACCAATGAACAGCCCACTTTAAGCCCAAATCAGCTCAACACACCCGTAATGAACTATGAAGTCAAAAGAAATCTAGTAAAACAGAATGCCGTTTCATGCAGTGAAAATGAAAGTACAAAGATGCTAGAATCAGACGTCAGTAGGAACAAAGCCACAAACATGAAGACTTTTTCCGGTTCAAGATCAACCGAAATTATGATGTGTGACAATCGTGATCTCGAAGACTCGCGTCTTATGATTGACCTTTCCAGCGACAACTCCGAAGAATGCGCAGCTAAGCTGACCGACTCAAAATGTTACTTCTCAGAGATGACGAGTGACGACGATGTCCATTCAGCTGCTCGTGTTCCAGAAGTTTTTGCCGAGAGCTCTTCCATGGAGCGGGAGGATTTGATGAATCATTGCGTTGAGAAATCTCCAAGATCACCCCCTAATGTGGGTGGTGATATTGAGCCAACCAATGGCTCTGAGATCACAGACTTTGAAACAGATTGTCCCACAGATCACGTTGGTGAAGAGGACAGTTCCAAACCTAGCGATGTTCTACCACATCCGCAGAGCATGGTGTCTAAGCTCAGCTCTGGCCTTTTGTGCAAACTTTGCCTTCACAGCTTGCCCGATGAAGACTCAGTGACAACCCACGCCTTTGAGAAGCACAATTTGTTCAGCTGCTCTTTCTGCTTTAGAACATTTACCGCGAAGAATAACCTGAAGCGACATATTCGACTACATACTGGATTGCGACCATACAGGTGCCCACATTGCTCTCACAGCTTTGCTAGACGTGATGACCTGAAAGGTCACATGTTGAGGCATGATTATAGTAAACCCTTCCGATGTGCTATTTGCAAAAAAGGATACACTGACAGGGCCTGTGTGAAGAACCACATGGCAAAAGAGCACGGATCTCGTCTCATGCATGTCTGCCCTCAATGTGGTGAGAGTTTTGACAAAGATGACGCATTTTCTGTTCACAAACAGTCTCATCCTGAGTTAAAGCAATATTCCTGCAAAGTATGTTTCTTTATAGGGACTAATAATTTGATGACGATGAAACACAGTCTTATTCACGAGCACGGACTATTTGCTTGTAAACCCTGTAATGCTTACTTTGCAGACCCGTTTGACTACACAAACCATGTGCGTAAGCATAAGTCAAACAGCGAGTTCACAAGTTATGTTTGTTGCTTTTGCAAGATGAATCTTTCATCGTACGAGCAGTTTGTTAGACATGAATACTCACATGCCCAGGGGAAGTCATATTCATGTGGAACTTGCAATAAACAGTTCAAAAGTAAGGCAGCATTTCAGGATCATTCAATTTCACATATCCATCATATCTCAGAGTCCATTGATGATGAACCTGAACAGCCTAGTGATGTTGTGGAGGGCAATTGTTGCGATCCTACCAACCACCGACAATCAGCCTCAGGAGAAAATGGCGTGGAAGAGGTCTCGACCAGTATGGAAATTGATGGACCTTCACCTTCAGATGCCATGCTCTCTAACCAGAGAGTTTCTTGTCAGAGTGGTCCTAAATGCAGCGTACGTCAAAATTGTGCTTCAGCCACAAACGATCTTGACACAAATTTGGAAGTCCTTGATTTGAGCGTGAAGAAGATTACGATCCCATTCCTGGATTCAACAAAAAACACAACCGACGCAAAGAATGCTCTTAGAAGATTTGCCCCTAGCACCGAGCTTAGAGAACTCAACATAAATCGTGTACCCAGAAATGGCTACATGTCTGAGTTCACTGGCACAAGTTCTGGGGATAAGTCTTTTAGAAGTTTTTCTTCAGATACAGATGAGTCCATAAATAACAGAATGTACATCCATCATTATGATCAATTGAATAATGCTGCAAGCACCGAGTCATTGTCTTGGAACAATGCACACATAATGGATCCCAGAATGATCGACAGGGTTGATAGCCAACAAAGAACCACAGTATCTCATGGAAGTGGACATAACACAGAAATAGTTAGTACACCAAATTATCCACTTCGAGCATTTGCACGATCAGCATCAGGCGCGGAATATAGAAGACCCCTTCTAAGAATGAGTCCATATTCAAGGGGGAAAATCATGGATTTAGCTTCAAAGTTTATGGCTGCTAGGGGACCCCTTATCCCTTTTCCAAAACGCCAAGCCATGAAAAACACCAACAACTTTCCAGCAGAAAACAGAGGAACATATTGCGCACAGCCTTTGCCAGCATGGCCAATTCAAGAGCTTGCCATAAGCTCTGAAGAGAAAATCCCCAGGAGAGGCAGTCATTCAAGTGAGAAAATGTATACGAGTGTGCCTTACATTTCAAGAGAGTCTGTCGAACAAGGCCCAGTAAGTCCGATCAGCAGACAACTACCAACGTTCATCAAAAGCGAACCTTTCTTTGACAACAAAGATCAGACACGATTTTCTACTGATCTAAATAATTGTAGGGTTCCGGTCAAAAACACATCCACAGAAAGCAAAACCAACAAGAATTACGATTGTGATATTTGTAAGGTCATGTTCCACTCTTTTCAGGAGTTGGAAAATCACAGCATTTTGCTTCACAAGAAGTATTTATGTGAACACTGTGGGAAAGACTTCACAGCAAGACCAAATAGAGACCGTCATGTACGCTACCACACTGGAGAACGACCATATAAATGCGATCTCTGTGACCAGGCTTTTTTTAGAGGTGATGATCTTAAATATCACCGAACCACACGTCATCCATCAGCACAGCCCTTCTCATGTACCAGGTGTTCCGCAACTTTTACTTATAGCAAGGACCTTGAGAGACACATTCGCCAAAGCAAATGTAAAGTTTGATCCTTAACTAGTGCGTTGGCATTTGTTTAAGTTGTTTATGGATATGATGTTGCTTCATCAACTTCTGAGATTCATGTTGATTGTACATTTTCTTTTACTTCATTATAGTGTTTACCGCTTTAATGTCGTAAACACTACTGTTCATTATAGTGTTTACTGCTTTAATGTCGTAAACTCTACTGTTCATTATAGTGTTTACCGCTTTAATGTCGTAAACACTACTTTTCATTATAGTGTTTACCGCTTTAATGTCGTAAACACTACTGTTCATTATAGTGTTTACCGCTTTAATGTCGTAAACACTACTGTTCAAATTTGATCTCAAAATCAGCAAAAACTGTTCCAAATCTTACAGTAACTGCCTATTCCGCAAAGGCCTTTCAATGATAAACATTCCATATCTTTATAATATACACATCTTCCTTGTTCCTTTTGTTTCATATTTAAGTACAATTACTTTAAAGTAAGATACAATTCTCTTTATAATTCGTCTACCGCCATTGAGAATGTTCATGAGAACAACAGAAATTCATGTTATGTCTTTGCTTTTAAATTCGCATGAAATAATTTGCTTACTATGCCTTATTCTCATTCGTACTTAACACTTTTTTCAAAACAATTTTTTCATATGTTCTTATGTGATCTTTCAATTATACACAACACATTAAAATGTACTTAATCTAGTTTTATGTAGCAAATTAAAGAATGCGTATACATATTTTAGCATGGAATGGTAGATGTAGTTGTTTGCCAAGCGTATGAATATCCAACTCCTTGTTATGCTTTATTTTTCGTTTAAGATTAAGTTATGATTATAACATGGTTTCTTTTAGCAATTTTGTCGGTACTTAGCTTTTGTTTATTGTTTGCTGTTGTCACTCTTTTACCTAGAAAAGGATACACTGTAGTACCAATTGAAGTCCAAATTTATGAGTTTGTTATTGTCTTCGTATTTTTTGATTTGCTAGCAAATAGACAATCAAGTCACTTAGTTTAAAAAAAGTTGACGTGTCATATCAAATGTTATGTTACGAATATAAGAATATATTATTAATCAGATTAAAATATAAAAAAGAGAGTTTTCTTAACATTAATTTGAGATAAAAAAAAACAGAAACAAGAAAAGATAAAGTGTTGTTATTATAAATCAATAACTAATTTATCCTCTTTTTTGATTCCTGATGGGAAATTTATTTTTCAATCTTCAATAAATACATATCTTATTATGAAAGATTATTGGTGTATTAATTTTAGTTTGTTTATTTGAAAATTTGATGACTTATGCACTGACACATCGAGAAATAAATTAGGCAAATCATTAAATCAAGCCGTTTGACATAAATTGTGATTGAACAGATTACCTTGATTAACCCTGTGATATCAATCGAGAGTAATTTCACTGGAGGATTTCTATTCAATTAGTCAATACTTTAAAGGCATTTTACCATGTTGCTTTTATTTGAAAACACACCTTTTGCAAGTAATGATGTTGATTTATAGGAATAATAATCGGCTCCACAATGTGAGATATTTCCTATTTTATGCCATGAAACAAGCATAGAATTATGGAACATGTACATTTACACTTTCATAGATAGTGATACATAGAGAGTGTTAAAACATGTAAATCAAACATAAATCACACATAATGAACTAAAAAAATTTATCAAAAATCTCATATACAATTTGATTGATAATTGATCTTCGGTTGAAATATATTTATTTTCAATCAGCAACGAAGAATAAATAATTTTGTATTCATAAAAAATGACTGCATCTAGAAACTTTATAACATGTATGTTTTTCATATTTTTGTTGTATGGATCCCAATGTGGCTCAAAGTCTTACACTTATGATATATCTGTGACCTTGTGCCTTTTGTGCGGTCTATCCCGTTTGTTGTAAAATCTGTGATGAAGAAAAATGTTCTTATCATACTTTTTGTCCAGAAAGTGAATAAAACTGCCTTATTTGAAAAATAAATTTTACTCTTGACAAACTATCTGTTGATTTTGTTCCATTATGATTGTGTATTTTGCAGCTATATAACTCTGTACAGGCGCGTAGCCAGGATTTTGAAATTGGGGGGACAACCTTGGATATTATCAAAGCAATGGCCGAAGAAATATTTGAGATTAGGTAAAAAGGGTGCAAATTTAGAGCATTTTGGATCTTAAATGGGGGGGGGGGACTATCCCCCATATCCCCCTGGCTATGCGCCTGTCTCTGTATATAAACTACAGCCTTACTCCGACAACATAACGGTGCATAATTATAACAAGAAAGAATTATTCGATTCAAGATGGATTTGCTATACACATCTCTTCAATAGTCCGGAAGGAAACCTCGAGAATATGGAAACAATTTAAGTAACTAAAGCCCGTAGATGTTTGAGTTTAGACTGAGGTATTTATTTTACATTCTTGAATAGCAGAACTTACAAGAAGAAGAACTGATACACATACATCCTATTGATGCAATTATGTATCATACTTTTCGATTTTATTTAAAGATTTAATTTCATTATCAATTTTTGCGTATTTGTTATGAGACGTCCTTGACATATTAAAAAAAATGAAGAGTCGATCATTGTCAGTGGGTGGGGAAGAAAGCGTTTCGTTTCACCCTCAATCCCACTTCTATTTGTTTTATGACACTTCATCTTTAATCAGAGACCTGCTAATGGGAAAGCAATCTGAAAACTTCAGAGTGGAACAGGAAAGGTTAATTATATTGCCCTACAACAACCAATTCCAGAGTAATTTGAGAACAGGTAAATGTGATTTTAACAGATTGTATAGACAATTTAATGTGTTATTTTCTGGGCAAATTGAATTTAAAAATGATGTTATAAAATTTAATACTGTTGATCTTTATAAGAAACCACTTTTTTGCGGATGTAGAGATAGATAGATAAATAGATAGATAGATAGATAGAGAGAGAGAGAGAGAGAGAGAGAGAGAGAGAGAGAGAGAGAGAGAGAGAGAGAGAGA
>JAUUEB010188424.1:0-13955 GCA_032362205.1 Clione limacina
GAATTTGTTGAAAATTACCATTAAATAAGGCAATTTAGTACAGAAAACTATAAAAACTGCTATTCTTCTGCATCTGAGAAGGGCACTTCAGCCCCCCTCAGCCCCCCCTGTCAAAAGGCAGGGGGGCGACCGCCCCCCCTGCCCCCCCGTTCCGCAGCCCCTGCTTCTAATACGAGTGAGGGGGGTGCGTGGATCAGAAGTATGGATGCCCTACTAATACAACACCTTGTTCTTTTATGATCGTAATCGCGAGAACTGTGATATAATATTCTACATGTTTGTTTGGGTTTGTGTGGGTTTGTATGCACGGGGATAACAGCCACATATTTGACTTACTGTAAAACGTTTTTCGCAAATTCAGAAAATTAGCGGGGGACTTATTTTTGTGAATCCCAAATGCAGTCTAATACTGCGATTGTTTTTGTTTCGTGATCTTTAGAAGAAGAATTTTTGTCGCAAGCTAAATAGCACAGAGGTAGAAGCACGCGTTGAACTTAAATGTTATGTGTGCAGACAATCATTAACGTCTGAGGAACGTCACAACGTTTCCCAACAAAGAGTCATTGAGGTAAATTGATTTTATCTTAAATCAAATATGACTCCAGATAATCTGCATTCGAGAATTAAATGTTATTGTTGTTATTGTTCGTACGAAGCCCTCTTACACAGTGTGACTGTCCTCTCACATCTATCATGACACCTCTCTTATTTCTTAATGTAATAACACATGTCACATTTTTTAATTTCTAAATTTTTGTTCACTCAAATTTGAGTCCAAAATCCAAAATGCTATAAATTCGCACAATTTTTAACTTATTTTCAAATGTCGGGGCCATTGATTCGACATCAGCCAAATTCGCACCCCTTTTTTAAAACCTGGCTACGTGCATAACCTAGAGGTATAACATTTCGCGAGGGATTTTTTCACGAATTCCACGATTCCTTGCAAAATAGGCCAAAATAAAGGGCAACGAAAAAACGTTCTACACTAATCGACGCAAAACTTTGGCATGTCGTTTGCAGATATACAAGGACGCTGCACATAAGCCTTTACTGTAAATTGGTACATTCTCCGATTTTTTTTTATCAATATTGTTAGTGCCATCTTACCGATTTCCGTGTTGAATACGCACTTACGAAATTAAACGTATGACCGCTACGGAGCCTTCTTGCGACCGCTACTCATTTATATAAGGTGTGCATTTCCAGCGCATGCGAGCAAGTTTTTCATTAAAGAGGGTGGTTGCAAACTACACAAATTTATGTTTTGTATTACTATTTTGGTTGAACATTATCTTTTTTAATAAGACCTTAGTAATTTCTTCATTCTTTTTTACAGAGACCACGCTCAATTGGAATTTTATCCTTCTTTTGGTGAAATATTCCTTTTAAAAATGACTTTAATATGTAGGTACATAGGGAAAAATATGGTCATCCCGGGCAACATCGGGTAAAAGCACTAGTCATGTTTCTATTTATGCTATATATATCTAAAATTCCATCCGAACCATTCTTGAACAAATAGTCAGTTTCTGACGAGCTATGCTATGGCCATATGTTCAGGGATGTCGAAAGCACAGGAGTTTTTGTAGTCACTTCTCGCCGTTGATTGTTTTGGTGTTGTATATCACTTGGGTTGAGCTGTATTGTGTTTTTTCTTCTTTTTCAACTTTCTTTCTCGCTCGTACAAAATCAAGGATGAACCCGCGAAATTTCTAAAATTGAAACTCGTGAAATATTTAACCTCGCGAAAATAAGCGTATACAGTATTATATGCTTTAATCAAACAGAAAATAAATGAACGATGTAAAATTCAACTGATACAAAAATACCAATATCTTTATTATTTTAGCCGCTCTGATTGGACGAAAACAAAGTCTTCCGACTAGCTGTTCGATATCTTGCTGAAAATATTATCGATACCTATCTGTCGTAGGTTTGTTTTCCCTAGCTCAGCTCCACTGCTCCTCATTCAATAATTTGACTTGGCATCTTTAAGTAAGTTGGCAAGAACATACAATGGATCAAATACCGATATCAATGAGTGATGTTTTATCTTGCAGTGACTCTGATAACAAATCTAGAAGTGGATCACACATGAGTAAGTATAATGAGACAATTATGTTCCTTTTTTGACATTAATCGAGATGCATTGAAAAAGCAAGATGTCGCACTCGCACCTGAGTAGGTTACTCTAATAATAATAATATAGACTTTCTTTCAACTTCCAAGATTGTATTGCTCAGCAACTACTTAGAGACTTACTTAGAGTTGGTGTCGAGCAAAAACTAGGTCCGCTTCATCTAGATAAGAACAACCCAAAATACAAATACCACATAAAAAAGGGGATATCATTTCAGACCTGACAGAGACATTGTGTGAGAAAGATCTAGGTATATTTATTGATCCTCAATTAAATTTTAATGCTCACATCACTACTACAGTAATGAAAGCTAGAAGACTAAGTGGAATCTTGATGAGAAACATATCTGTGAAAAGAAATCCATTATGGTCGCATTATTCAAAGTCTTGTTCCAAAGTCTAATAATACTTAGTACTTGACTTGGGTAGAACGAGTGTAAATAAGAATTGGCTTTAGTGGTAGTGTCCTGGATATGTTTATTACAGTTATGTAAATCGGCTATCTATACCTTTTTTATTTTTCATAATTTCTTACTAACTGTTGTTCACACTTTTATTGGCTTTTTCTGCCACATACGGGTGTCAAAGCACCCAGCAGTGACCGCCTTTACTATCTGTAATTTTGAAACCCCTAGAATTATTAGTTTCAAATTGTTCAACAATATTTTTGGTGACACAGTCTTTTATTTTCCTCAGGTTTATCACATGCAAGTGTTCCATCTCCTTCAAATATCCAACTGAACTATAGCAAAATGTCTGCCATGTCAGTTCCAATGACCTTGTTAAAAACATCACCTAGCAGTCAGTCAGACTGTTACAGGCCTTATACATTTCATGGTGCACAGTCTGACAGTGGATATTTACAACAAGTAGCAGAACCAACAGCAGTGCCTACTACTACTACTAAATTTGTGGCATCAGTAGCTGCATCCCATGCTGGAGTGCCATCACTTTCAACTAACAATGAATACTGTTCAAATCCACTGATGCTTGGTACAAACCCTCACCAGTTACCAAGTAATTATAATTATTGTTCAAAAACAGTCCTGACCACATCATTACCGTATAAAAAAGATACGAAAATTGGACCCTTCCGAGTCCGAATCTCCAACCGTGTTCAACCTGTTGTAAACAGTCCTGCACCATTTCTTTGCAAACAGGAGTTTGGGGTTCCTATGAGCAACTTTCAAAGTAGAAAATTCCAGGACCAAACTGTTAGATCTCAGAGTTTGAATAAAAGTCAACAACCTTCAAGCTCTAATGGGAGAAATGTGGCACACTCTTTCTCCTCAAGGAAATCCAGATTTGCTCCATCTTCTGGTAGTAGTACTAGCAGCAGCAGTGGAGATGAGATTTCACATTTTCAAACAGATCCTGGTGGTGGTCTTGGTAAGTGACTTTCTTTTTAAAGATTTCCTTTCATGTTGAACAGTTTGTCTGTAAAAAAAAAAGGGTATAGGAACAATAATAAAGAAAGACAAAACACTTTGCTCAACTGTTAGGAATCGGTATGAGTGTTAAGGAAAGATCAATTTTTGACATTTTGTATGAAGTTTAAATGTGTTCTTCTTTGCAACATTCATGCCGGCAGAATAAAACACTGAAGTGTTACATGTTTTTAATGCACTGTTTTGCTTTTAGTATAAAAGTGGTTATTTTTATACGGGGGCTTTTAGGTTTCAACTGCCTGGAAATTCTTGTTTAATTGCTGCCCACTAAAATGGTTTTGCATTTTTATTTTTCCTGAATTTTCACAGGTTGATATTGGGCATCTTTTCACGGACACCAGGCATGGTTTAAAAATGGTTTTATAATTCTTTTATTTACACATCAGTTATTAGTTGGGTAAAATTGCTTAGGAGCTAACCATGGTTGGTTTGATTTGAATCAAGCATTTCATTTTTAAAATCATTTTGGTGATTTTTAACCTTTGAAAATCCAAATCCACGATTTCTTAATATTTTTTCCTTGTTAAAACATAATAACTTCAGCTTCCTCTCAATTTAATAGTCATCTGCATATTAAAAACATCAAAAGTGACTCATTAGATTGATGCAAGAATCTGTTTTTATTTTCCTTGTAAATCAAAATCAAAAGAATCAAATAAATTGACTTTTTTTAATTGCCAACCCTGGGGTTAACCATGCGAAGCAATTTTGACTGCATTAGGCCAAACAAAAAAATAGGTCTGTTTCCACTAACCCCGACCGACCCTAGCTTAACCCCCCAACCATAGCAATTTTTTTTGAAAAAAATCGTTTTTTGTGCTGTAAAGACACTGCATATAACAATAACACAGTAAAGCATACATTAAAACAAAAATGTGTCTCAAATTGTGCTTTTGAAGAAAAACCATCAACAGTTACTTCCGGTTGACCTGACTTCCCTTCAATCAATATTAGGAGAAAAAAATGTCAATCTCTAACCCTTTTTATTTAGGCCATGTTAGTGGATACAGACCTACTTTTATGTTTGGCCTCACGCCTCACAATGATTTACATGCTCATGTTTTAAACACTTTGCTTTGGTTCTTTTCTCTGCCCAAACTGGGTTTTGAGGAAGTTCTGGGTTTATAGGCTGTGTAAACATGGCAGTTTATATAGGATTTGCATCTTAGATGATTGTCAGTTACATTGGAACTACTTATCATCAGTACCATGAGCTATTGGATTGCATTACATCTGATTCTAAATGAATATCTTGGAGTAAGTACTGTATTTTTCATATATAAAATTTATCATAAGCAGACATAGGTACGAAGCTGAAACCCACAAAGCCCAAGCCCTGGCACATCATGAACCCGAAGCCTTCATCTCAAAACATCACAAAGCAAAAGCCTTCCTTATGAAATAACATGAAGCCAAAGTCCTCATTTTTAGAAAACTCAATAAAAAGGTTACATTATCCTATTTCGGTAAAAGAAAGTGTTGTGTACCTTGTAAACAGTTTCTAGCTAAGGCTTGTAACACTTTTGAATGGATTTAGAGCAAAAAACATATTTTTTATGAAAAGATAATCCAGAAACATCAGAAAGTCGGCTTTGTACACCAATGCATGTCTAATCATAAGCTGATTTTTTATGTAACTCATGGTTCATACTGAGTTTTAAGGCATGCACCACATCAGACACGGGTACAGGGTGGTGATTTTTTTCAAAAAATCAAATAACTTGATTTATTTGATTTAAATCATGATTATTTTTTTTATTAAGTTAAGGGTACAAAAAACTCCTTTTTACATCAATTTGATATGTAACTTTTGATGCCTTAGTATGCAGATAAATTTAATAAATCATGGATTTGGTTTTCAAAAAGTTAAAAACCACCCAAATAATGTAAAAAAATCAAATAAATCATGATTTTTTCCCAAAAAAATCACTTGATTTAAATTTTAAAAAATGGCTTGATTTAAATCAAACGCACAAAGCTTCAATTTTTGGCCTAATGCTTTGTGGCTTCATGATTTTTCATGGCTTTGGTTTCGTTGGTCTGGGCTTCACAAAACAGCAAAATCTCTTATCATTAAAAATTTTGTTTTCTTGCTCTAAATGCATTTTGTACAGTGTTCATCAGGTGTACAAGGGTATATTAGCTTGTATAAGATTGTTTTGCCCCTTTATGGATTTTTTTAAGATTTTCATGTTGGGCTTCGTACCCATGTCTGCACCACGTATATGAGGAAGTTTTCCTTTTCTTTTATCTGCTTTAGTCTGTTCCACCAAAAAAACAGCAACGAAATTTCCTCATAACTTTTCTATTTATTAGAATAAATCAACATGGTTTTGAATCTAAGCTTTAACTATAAGTCTTTACACAGGTGTATTTTTTCAGCACCGTAGGACAATTTTAAAGGGCACTTCCCCCGGGAAAAGGATATGTTTAACGCTCCACAGCTGTACCAGCAGATAACAATGTTTTTTCAGTAGTTACCACTATGTTTACAACCCATGAATTTTTTTTTAATGGTGACCCACTTTGTAGGAAAATTGGGGGGGGAGGGATTGTGGAAGAATGTACATCCCTGGTCTTTTATTCGCCATGATTAAGTGACCTATACAATTTGCATTGTGTAAAAAAATAATTTTACTTTACTTTATTTTTCAACTCAAGAGTGGCATATGAAACGATTTTTATTGTTCAAACATCTTAATTTATGACGACAATTAAAGTAGGAAGTGTCTTTTATATTTATAATCAACTGATGGATACAGTTTTTGTTGTGTATTTAAGACTAATTATGTTTTCATGGCTCTCCAAATTCTAGTAGAATCAGCTAAGAAACAAAAAATATATAAGCAAAACCCCTCATAGACTATAGAACTGATTAGAGTTTGCTACCTCTTTTAGCCTTTTACTGCTGGGTTGGCAGGAGGGCCATAAGAATTTCTTTAAAGTTTGGAATCAAACTATGGATGCTTTACCAACTGCGGTTTTGGTTAAATGGGATGTAAAGTGTCTTTTAATCATAGTATTCAATTATATATTTATTGAAGGCTATCATGACTGCAGGATTGACTGTAATCAGTTCAACAAAATCAATTGTGTGAGATCTGGTTCTGATCATTACACACATTAGTCAGCTGTTTAAGGGTGTTTCACTAAAAGACACTCTGACAGTCTAAATAAAAGAGTACCTTCTGAAGAGGTATATCGGTCGCCCTATTGGCAAAGGGAAGCACAAAGGTGTTGTCAAAAAACATGAGTGTTTAAAAAGCAGTATGCTAACGCAAAATTTAGTCAACAAACAATAGTTTACTCCTTGAACTAAAGTACATAGTTAGTCTATTTGATATCACTAAAACAGAAGCACATTGATCTACCAAAAATAATTAGGCAGATAAATCTCCTTTTCTATGTCAATAAGTTATTGCAATATGACGGTATGACTATATCTTCATTTTTTCTTTCAGGTAAACGTTCTGGACCTGGCTGGTGGAGGAAAAGAGAAAACACAACAAAAGTTGAGAGCTCAAGGGCATCACGACTGCTTCCACCCAGGAAGTGGAGTACCAATTCCAATTCAGATTCTGGATTTAGTAGCTTCTCGTCCAATTCATCTGTGGTAAGAAATACAATTTTTGTGAATATGAATATGACACATAATCTCAACATGGCACACTTGTTGCCAATTTGAAATTAAAAACTTTTTGTCTTTTTTATCCGGACTTCAGAAGCTATACAAAAAAGAGAGACCTATAATTTAAAGATTTTGATAATGTGGAACACTGTAAGGCTGTCAGGTCAACTCGATAATAAAAAGATATTGGAGATTATGTTCTTCCCAAAAAGGATCTACCTTCCACACAAGTAAATATTCTTCAGAAAGCATACAAATGCTACGGCTTAGTCTATGATGTTTTATATTATGTTTGTAAATTTTTCCGGAAAAGTTTATAGTCCCTACAGCATAGTTTCTTGGAAGAATATTTACCCCTACTTCCACACAGCTCAGGCTGTTCCCCTTTTTAATTACAGGTGAATTCACTTTTAACGATATGCTAGGTAACAAAGAAATTTGTTTTATGGTTTGTCCCCAGCTTAAGCTCATTTGTGCGTCTTTGTATGACCTGTTTTACAGTGTAAATCACAGAGCTATCCTACTGTTAAAAAGCACACGGTTTGCATGACATGGAACAATAATATATATTGCATCACACATCTTTGAAATCACAAAATGGTGATCAAACTTATATCATTTTGTTCAAATGTTTTTTTTAATTATATTTCGTTCTTTGTGATTCCTTCGAAATCATATTTTGATCATAAATTTTGATATAAGAAATATATTTCAATTATACGAGGAGAGATATATTATTATATTAAGGTAGTTTTAACTTTTGTGGTTCAAACTGTTTTTCGTTATATAAGCACACCTGTTGTCTTTATCCAATATTTTTAAATTGTAATTTTATTCTAGCTCTGACAACTACGCTATATGATCATGATCTAACTTACTTTTCAATATAGATTGGTTTCTTTTCTAAAGCCTCTGTGTCTTCCCTTTTTTTTAAAAGCATCAGCACTACAGGCAAATTCACAATGAGATTGTTTTTAACAAATAATCAGTTATTACGAACAAAGTAAAAACTATCTTAATATATCCCTCTTTGTACTATTAAAATAAATTTCTTATATCGAACTACGATTTCATAGAAATCACTTATAACAAACAAGACTTAAAGAGACTATTGAGCAAAACCAAGAAAAAGAAAGGAATCGGTTTGATCACTTTTTCGTGAAGCACAACGACTGTTTCCAAGTCTTGTGATGCAAAGATGTAGACAAGGGTTTATTAGTCTGGTTTTGTCAAGCTAGAACAATGCATACAGAGATCAGAGTATGTACATAGGAGAAAAAAGTGGAAGAACTGGCAAATTTCAACAAGTTCCTCTTATGTCTGAGTTTTTTAAAAAAAGAAGTCAGTTATATAGAACATTTCTTTGTTCCCCAACCAATTCGTTATATGTGAATTCACCTGTATATGTCTGATATGATGGGGTCACCACCTCACTAAATAGGGTGTACAGATTTGAAATACCGTAAACACCCTGAACCGGCGATCAGCCGAAGATTAATGCCTAATATAACCTTTTTGTGGAAGGTTGTTCTCTCCTATGTCTCAATTGGATCTTTATTTTAAGATTTTTGAAAAATGTCTTAACTTTTCTGTTTTATAGGAAACATTATTTAGTTAACCCTCAAGATCTTTTTGTACCTAAAATCTTAGTGGCTAAGAGTACCTAATTGGAACTTTCTGGAGGCACTATTTTTTTTGAATAGAATATTTGAAATTATGTATTGTGTACTTATCGCATTAAAATTCATAATTTTCTGTCATAATATATTCGTTTTAAGCATGAGCAGTCGCTTTTTAAGGATTTTTTTTAGCAATGAGAAGAATAACAGGAGTCTGGTTTTGGTTATATGAATACCCAAAATTCAGGTTAAGCAAGTTTTACTGTATTTGGATTTGTAATGATATGTTACCATTTGATGCTTATGAAATTACTATTACTATGAATCTAATGTATTGTTTCTTTTTTAAACCACAGAATGACTCTGACCAAAGCATGTCTAGCTTTCTTAGTCATACTCCATGGACTGACAAGCTCACCCAACCAGGATTTATACCGGTGCCAGTCCCAGAACCAGACTCACTACCACTGCCTTTTGAACCTGTTCCCCCTCAGAACATGATGGGAATGTCTGCTGGATATGTCTCTCCACTGGCTGAGAAACCAGATCAGATGTTCTCCACGCTCAAGCCAGGCCTTGATGCAAAGACAAGGTTGAAGGCCATGAACCACAACAGGAGGTCACACTACTCTCCAAGCTCCAAACCTACTGATAACAAGGAGCGCCGCTTTAAGCGGACAGCAGAAGCTCTGCAACAGTCTGGTCTCTGGGAGGTTGCCTCAAGAACAGGAAAACTGATGAGGCAAAATCAAGAGCTTCAAACTGAGCTGGACACATTTAAGTCAGATGCATTGAATTTTCTCAAGTCTATCCTGAAGAATTCTCAAAACAGAAACTTTATCAAACAAGTGATAAACAATGCTCTAGTGACATCTTCAGGAACAAAGAACAGCTCTTTGGTGTCTTCTGTGATGTCTGTAGCTCTAAAACTTGGGGTCTATGGGACGTCATCAGGAAAAGAAGGCGATAGTCCACAACCAGATGTGAGCACAATGATTCCTAAAATAGAAATTGCATCACCCCAGGAAAATGTGTGTGTACCGCTGCTAACTGATGTGACAAATCGTATTTCACCTGATGTAAAGGTCACTTTAGCAAATGATTTGACAATTCCACTGCAAACTGATGAGGCAGTTGCCAGACTGGCAGATGATTTTAACCCTGTAGATTTGAGTGTTGTCATGCTTCCTGTAGCCCCACGCTTGGATGGTTGTGGTGGCATACCAATAGATGTGACTTTAGCCCCACACTTAAAGAATGCTGTTGACTTTATAGATATTATTGGTGTTATACCAACTGTTGTCCCGCTTTTAAATGAAGCTGTTGGCATACCAGTAGAAGTAACTGCTGCCATTCCTCAAGATATTACATGTGACATTGATGCAGGATTAGATTTATGTTCTCAGGTTGAAACAGATATGGTTGCCATTGATGAATTAATTCCAGCCCAGATGCATCCTGTCCAACACATGGAGATTACATAATTATGGCCAATGATAATTATTTTTTTGTAAATCTGTTTTATGTTAAAAAGCAAATATGTTTAATCTCTTGTTGAATATTTCATAAATGGCATTTTTAAAGTGATCTGTCCAACTTATAATTTTGTCTGTATAATGTATCCTGAACTCAGAACCTACTCGAGCATTTGCAAAATATATAAATATATGTATGTTTTTGTTTTTAGTGTGAAAAGTAACAATTCAAAATCTATGTCTGGCTGTTGCAGTGACATGTTGTCCCCATTCAATTGATGTTACATACAATGCACCGTTAAAACATTGCCAAATATGAAGAAATCGAGACTTCAGTATGCATTACCGTCAACATCCCTCTATCCAGATTATTTCAAGATGCAATTTGAACTGGTTCTCACCCAAAGTATTATTATTTCAATTCTGGCTAGTAGGGTTTTTTCTATGTTAAATTTTGTTATTCATTGAGGATGATGACATCAAGGCTAGTGAAACATATGTCAAAAGTCTCTGCAAAGAAGAAATAAAAAACTTTAATAAAATGCAATGACTAGTTATATAGTTATTCATTTAATGTTATTCAGTGTTGTGATAGTAAATAATTATGTCATGGTGAAGAAGGCTTTAATCTTACTTTTTATATTTGAGTCATGTCACTGGTAAACTTTGTTAGAGCTTAACAGTTTGTAGTCCAAGTTTATAATGCACGCATAATTTAGATATTTTGTATGCACACTACCAAAAGTTTTAAAAAACCTTCCATTTGTTCTGTCCTTTTATGATTTTTATGTACTGGCTTTTCTATTTTGGTGCCTTTGATTTATGTTAGTATCATTATTAGATGGTCAAGTATAAATGTGTTTATATCTTGTATGACTGTAGGATATGGTATGCAGTCTGTGTAGAAATAAGAAGCATAATATTACTGCTGTCATATTTGATGCAGGCTTGTGACAGTTTCTGATTATTTTTGTAAAAGGGGCAACACAGATAATGAGTTAATTATCCATTTCTTCTTTATACATAGTAACCTTCCATATTTCAAAAGTAAATTTTCTTGGAATGTGGCATTGTTTTTTTAAAGTGTCCAGTTATGTTTATCATACTGTTTCTAAAGATAATTCATAAACATGAAAATGTTGACAGTTTGTGTATCATCTTTATGATGTTTTAGGTATTGAAATACACATCAAGATTTTATTTCAGCCATTTCAATCTATCACTGAAAATTGTGCTTATTGCACATAATTATGAAAATGGTTTGTTTGTTTCATTGTTCACAAAGATCGTTGTGATATGTCAAGTACATTCTATTTATTGTTGCAGTGTGTTTCAAAACTCGCATACCATGGGAGTGTAAATAATGTTCTAACTAAAATAGTTATGAAATTAAAAGCACACATTTCTGTAGTTTATTAAGATCTTCACAAAGCAGTTCTTTCCTTCAGTTCATCAATCAATTTTTTTTCTATTAAAAAAGGAATCAAATTCAGGGTTTTGAAATCTGGTGATCCCAGCATCAGTCAATTCAACTGGAGTGCACATTTAAATACAAATGGGACCATTCAGAAAATCTTACACAATACATTGTTAAATAAAAGGACTCCATCTTCTTGTGATAAAACATTTAACTCCCTGTCCCAGTGGATCAAGGAAGTCTGAAAAATATGGATGGATTTGATTTCCCAGAAACCAACTAAAACTTAGTGTAGATGATCTCTAAGAAGCTTCAGGGCAAACTAAACTTTATGGTGGAAATATTTTTTAATAAAACTGCGCTATATTGTGTGGATAATTTTTGTCTGTTAACTTAATTGTCTTGTTGTCTTATGTGGTTTGTATTACATATGCAAAATGTTGTTGCTGTATCATATTGGTTTTTGGTCTTCCATTTCTGAGGGCCAACACAATTCACTTCCTGTCTTATTCATCTTCCTGCAGTTGATTGTTTCATATTATTATTTGGAGTTCTACCATTTATACTTTTCCATATCTTTTCTGTTATTTTTGCTCCTGGTTTTTGTAATTTCTGGTAAATGAAAGACTTGATTGACATTGTCAGCAATAGATAGCTTTGGACTCATTTTTATTTTACATGCAATAAAGAAATGAAAAAGTCATAGTTACCACTGTCAACAACTTATTGAATGCATCTTTAACAGATTCCCCATCAACATACACTCCCTTTGGTGTGAGACTTCTGAAACATGCACATGTCTGTATATGTTAATTTATGAACATTTTTGCATTAATGATGAACAGAGATTAAATGATTTTTTTGCTAAATCAACACAACGTTTGTCTTTGCATTCTTTGATTCATGTTTTTGTATAACTATTAGTAGTATAGATAAGGGATAATTCATGTCATTCCACAAGCAGACATGGGTACGAAGCCGCAGTTTAGAAGCCAAGGCTTCGGCTTCGTGATGTTTTGAGAAGCCGGCTTCGTGATGTTTTGAGATGCCGGCTTTGGCTTCGTGATATTTCCAAAAATCCTGGAATGTTTTTTCAATAAAAAAGGTGTTTTTCTTACTCTAAATCCATTCAAAAGTGTTAATAGGCTAACTAGACACTGTTTACAATGTACACAACACCTTGTTTTACTGAAATAGGACGATTTGACCTTGTTATAGAGTTTTCTAAAATCTAGGGCTTCGGCAGTTCTGTCTTCGTACCCATGTCTGCGGTCAGGTGGGTGGAAACATACCTATTTTTTTTGTTAGATTTTTTATTAGGAGATCCTATTCTGAACTGATTATCAATGTAAAATGGAAGTACAGTCTGTCTGGTCTCCTTGAATCCAGCAATCGCAACATTTTAGGCATTCAGTTGGATTTTGTTGATATTTTTAAAACTTGTTCATTGCGAGTAAAAAAAAATTCAAACAAAACAAAAAAATCAATCAATCCCTACATACCTACCCTATTTTGTTGGGCCATGTTGGTGGAAACAGACATTTTTTTTTGTTTGGCCTAACCATATGCGTTATTATGGGTGAAATTCACATGCATGTCACAATAAAGCACACGATGCCTGACGATGCTCAATAGATAAGTACTCGACTGATCAATATAAGTTAGATAGAAACTTCAATATTTGGCAGAAACTCTGTCTGGTATAAGTTATAAGACAAGCAGGTTAAATTTGCTGTATCTACAAGAAACAAGCCACAGACATTATTACGATGTTTAATACAAAAATAGGATTAGGGAATCTTCCGCCCTTGAAAGTTAGAGAAAATAAGGTGTTAAATTCCCCCCCAGTCACCCTTGTCCTTCAGTATAAAAAAGTATGGTATTTGTAGGGGGACCCTCGCAATATTATGCGCACTTGGTAGAAGGACACGGCTGGAAATTCCTGGCCACCGGGAAATTTGGGTGTTTGCAGGAAATTTCAAGAAAGAAAAAGAAGGTAATTTCCCGCTGAACAACTTGTTATATGTAAGTAAAATACCTAAACGCTGAATCCCAATGCGGTCATCGTTCTACCTGACTGACTGGCCCCATCGATGGTCCATCGCAGCCGTCATTGTAGTATATAATTATATGAGATTTACGATCACATGCTAAATACTGGCAGATTCCTGTTAACACTTTTCCGACATGGAACCCTTTGATGCTGAAAGTTAACAAATGGTAATC
>JAUUEB010188535.1:2600-13955 GCA_032362205.1 Clione limacina
GTGTGTGGGGGGGGGGGCGCGTTTTGGAAAATATATTGTATAGAAAACCGCACTTCGTTCGTTCTTTTCTTTCTGTCCTTTTTTCGGAATATTTGTTTACGCGAAATTTATGGATAAACCAGTTGAACATAAAACGTTAGACCTTGACCTGGTCACTTTGCCTTTTCTAATCAATACATCTTAAGACTTATTATCTCCCCTTGCTAACACCCATTGAGCCCCTATCATCTTACAGACAGATTCAATCGTGTTAGTGATAGTGCTTGGGACTCAGTTCTGCACTGAGATTAATAACGGATATTACCCTTTGTTTCCCCTGTCAATTACTTCCCTTGCTTCTGACCATGGAGAGGTTTGTCAATATTTGTTTCATCGGAAGTTTCAATAAAGTTGATTGACATAGTCAAGTTAGTCAATAAATTGCATATTTCTTTAATCAAGACTTATATGAACGCGTCATGTTTGAAGATGCTATGGCTATTGATCAGACGTGTTCTTCTCAGTGGAGCAATTCAATCTTTTATACTTAAGTTGATTGATGAGCTTCCATTTCCTCTGAGTTATTCCAATTATATTGTGTTGTGATATATTTTCTTCTTGTCTGTGTGTCCGTTTACGCGATAACTTTGAGTAAGTTTGCTCGGATCTCTTTAATTTTTGGAAGGATGATACAGACCGCGTATGAATCCAGAAATACTTGTGAAAAAACTGACGGAGCTATGGCCCTTATTTAGTTTTTTGCTATATGTTCTTTGTTAATTTGGCATAAACACGAAGTGGTCATATCTTTAGAGTTAAGAATCTGAAATCGTGCAAGAGGCTCTTCTAGTAACTATCTAAAATCAGCTTTCATGGTTATTTGAATAATCAGTTTAAAAACATGAGTAATGGCCCCTTTGAGTATTTTGCTATATGTCTTTGTTAATTTTTTTTTCTAACACGCTATTGTCCATTATCCATGTACGTGCTTTACGCAATGGACGATGTATCGCTGGTTAGAAGACCCTGAAATATTGCACACGGGCTCTTCTAGGGACCTCCTAAAAATATTTTTCTTAACTTTTTGAAAAATATATTTACAGAGTTATAGCATTTGAGTTGTTTGCTTTATGTTCTTTGTTACTTGTGTCTGATGTGCGTGGTTGTACTCTATACGAGTAGTCATTTTTTCGTTCAGTGATAACATAGTAATTTATTTTAGTCAGCTGGTTACTTCAAAAAGAAATTCTCAAGTTATATCAGGACAACATAATAAGACATTCAAATAACGTAATGAACTATGAAATGTTCAAATTGATTTAAAAAGTCTACGCTTTGTAACATGTTAACTGTTAAAAAAACATATTATTTTGGTACTTACATTTCCAAACTTTCCGCAATTTACTCTACATTCCGTTTAAAGATATATAGAAATCCACTTGCCCTGTTTTCCTATCACATATGGCTTGTGCTAAAGTTCGCTTGTCTGGATGACCGCCAAAAAAATTACTTGTCCCACAGTCCACTTGTCCTGTTGTCCATTTACCCAAGCAGTAGGTCAATGGCTGTTTTGGACGAACTGACCTCTGTCTTAATTAGATAAAGATGTTTTCATTTCCTCTAAATAACTTCTTAATTTGTTTTCATTCTGTCTGGGTCATCTCTCATTCACTTTCTTAAGACGACCAAAGAACATTACTCCATCTACTTTGTAACCAGATTAATATTCTAAACTAGTCTAGACCTATGTTGTTGATTTGTGTAAACTAAGAAACCTTTAAGCTCATCGTCATTATCAGGGGAAAAAAGTCAGTTTGGAGAATAAACTTGCAACATTCTGGCAAAGACTGTCTTGATGTTGTAGTGCAAGATGAATTATTTGAAAGATGTGACAAGCGTACAGAGGAGGAATTATTAAGAGCAATTGCGGTATTGGGGTCACTTTAGGGTTATGCAAACATAAAATTTGCGTAATGGGGACATACAAGATAGTCAAATAAGTGTGGGTGTGGAAGGAAGGTTTGAAACAAGCTGAAACCAAGAAAGATCAAGAAAAAAAGGAGAAAAATGAGGTTAAAAGAGTATTTTGACTGTCTTGCAGAACAGTTAAAATTATTCAGTACACACCAGTAGACATGGGCACTTTCGATTAAGAGGCTGCCCCCCCCCCCCATTTATGTATGGGTTGTTTTTCCTGTAATAGGAGACTACGTCAACTCATATTTTGTCTCCTTCTTTTGGTAGAAAAAATATTAATTTTAAAAGCGAATGTAGTCAATTCTAATGTTAACTTAATTATTATTCGCGGTCACTTTTGAATATGTGTTATTGGGAGATTATATCGCAAGAAGATTTATTTATTTATGTAAGGTTTTACATCGCTATCGACATAAAGAAGTGATTTGAGCACTAATCGTGTTTTAGTATTGTTTCCGTTCGTACGCTTCAGTCTTGAAGGTTAAAAAGTGTAAAAGAACAAGACAACATTCATGAAAATGTGATAGTCCGAGTACTAGGAGACATAAAGGAGAGTTAGAAAGGATGACAAATGATGATTTGTTTGATTGTTTGATTGTATCCAGAGCCATATCAAGTGCAATGGCTTACGCTTTGTTCATTGATGCATTCGGGTAAAATTCTTTTAATAGATTATCAATTTCAAAGTCCATAGGGACAGCAGCCGAGTCTACTGCAGTTTCTGATTAAGATCCATCAGTGAAGATCCTTTTGAACTTCTTGGTGAACATCAAGCTGTAAAACGCTTTATAAAAGGTTTTGCTTCAGTTGTTGATTTAGAATATTTTTTATTTCTAAGTCTACTGCTACATTCTACAGTTCCCGTGATTGAAGACGTTTAAGCAAAAAGAGGGAGTGTAGCAACCCAAACTATGAAATGAGGAAGAGGTGGCAACCCGAAATCCTAGTAAAATATACCCTATTCATTTCCTAAAAATATTGTCTAAGTTATAAATCATTTATTCCTTTATTTCAATTGTTTTTAAAAATCAAAGAAAATTTAACTACTTCATTCAAACCTGCTTCAGAACATATTTAAAAACAACTGTTGGTATGTTCTTGAAGAAGTCGCCTATGATCAAGCTAGTATTTGGAATACAAACATACAGATACATAGACAAAGATATGCATCTGATTTAACCGATAACCCTCGTCACAAAAAATCAGCATTTGAACGCACAAATATTGATCAACATAATATGTTTTTAAGAATTTAATTTATTTACACAGGTTTTCTATCATATTATGATATAAAACCTGTGTAAATAAATTAAATTCTTTAAAAGCGATGAGCGTGCTTCCAGAAGACGTGGAGATCCCCTTATTTATATAATTGTTAGCGAGGCCAAGCCATACTAATGATAATAATAATGATGATGATGATGATGGTGATGATGATGATGATGATGATGATAATGATGATGATGATGATTAGATTGAGCATATCGTTGATATTTGAAGTACAGCAGCCATTAACATGATTATTATGTAATTGTTTATTGTTTGTGTTTATCACAATTTTATTTGCAAAGATATTGCCTCTAAATATATGAATAGCTAAGTTTTTTTATATCCCTTCAGATTCGAAATCTGTGAATAGAGATTACGTCCTTTAGAAAGCGATGATCAATGAGCGTGCTTGCAGATGTGGACATCCCCATATTTATATCTCCATTATCGAAGTCAAGCCATAAAGATCATGATGTTATTTAGCATAATATCGGGATTTTTTATGATACACCACCCATTAACTTAATTATTTTTGTAGTTATTTATTATACTATGCTAAGCCAAAACATAATGATGCAAATGAGATTGAGCATATCGTTAACTATTGATAAGAACATCAATCGTTAACATAATTATTCAGAAATTCTTTATTTATTCTAAATCAGAATTTTTTTTGCAATAACATAGCCTCGTCGTCATATATAAAAAGTTAAGCTTTGATTTGTTTTGCTTCTGGTTGAATTAGTGCTATAACATTCATTCGGATAGGATTTTGTATTAAAAGCTTCATATCAATGAGGTTTTATTCATAATGTTAATATCTCTATAAGAAGGGGCAGCGTAGCAATCGACATATTGATTGACCGTTGTATAGAAGAAAATAATGTTTACATTGTAAAGTCCCTTTAATGAATTTCATGTATGTCTTACACGTGATGAAAGTATCGTTGGAAGTAGGACCCTGAAATCTTGCACATATACTTTTCTTGTGAAATTCTTATAACATATTTCACGATTTGATGACAAAAAAACGTTTTGACCCTTGATTTGTTTGCTTTATATTCTTTGTTAATTTGTAGAACAAGCTGTGAGCATATCGTCAAAGGAAGGAATCTGAAATCTTGCACAGATGCTTTTTAGTGGTTAAGTGGCTTATATCAAATCTTGCTTTTTCTGTCGAATATCACTCTTTGTGTGAGTATCACTGAATTAAGAACAAGGTTAAGACATATCACTGCTAATTCAATAAAGTTCACCGTGAATGTGTGCGGCCATGCCAAATCAAACGACCGTGAGATTAAGCATAGGAGATTGATTGTTGACTCCAATACATAGTGGAATGAAATGCAGATACGTGCAAATCTGCCAACAGATTGTTTATGTGGCTCTTGACTTTCGTTTGAATATCGTGTTGTTGCCAGGAAAAACTAACACGGCAAAAAGGGCAAATAACACATGGTCGGTTCAAGGGGTCACGTCGAGTTCACGGAGTTCAAGAAAGCATAATGAGGAGAGTGGCATATTTCCTAGAAATGTAGAAATGATCGATACAGCATAACCAGACAACATTGCTGTATACTGGAAATAGGGTTAAATCATCTTTTTATCTCATCGGCCTTTCTTTGATTTCAGTCAACAACATTTTTGAGAAAAGTAAATACACGTCATGTATAAACCCTAAAGTTACCCATTCAGTGGTCTGGAGAAAATAGCGAATATACATTATCAATGTCACAAAAGCCAGTTATGTGCGCCATATTGAATCCGTTTTGACCAGTATGCAATAAAGCTCGATCAAAATATCAGGATTTAATCAATAAAATGACATGTTGCAAAAATGACACCATTCATAAAATGACATATTATTTTCATTTAGCTTCGGGAGTACAACAAAAGAAAACTTCTCAGTTGTCGTAAATCGACTTGAGTTCAAAGTCACGCAAAAAGGTTCAAAAACAAACCATAGATCTTTAAATAGAAGCAAATGATCACTCAGCTTTCGTTTTGTCTTCACAAGCATTTTTGCTTGATGACGTCTGTTTTAAGATTTAAAAATAATGTTTTCTTATAATGGCATGAGATGACACTGATTTGATTTTTTTTGTCATTATCAGATATGAGACATTCTTTAGATAGGATTTATTCAAATAAGAGATACTAAGGTGCTTTTGTTTGTTTAAAAAATATCTGACGATAATTCAATCGTCTAGGGCCTTAATACCTCTTAAGACTTTATTCTTTCACAGGTAAGTCTCCCTGAAAATCATGAACAAATTATATTTCAAACCTGACGACCAGACTAGGCTATTTGCAGGTATGTCAAATCGGTCTAAGCCTGTCATAATGATATTACTTTTCCACACTGGTGATGCTGCTATGATTAGCTTATTCTTTTTCCAAGACATTCATGATCCAAAGAGCTTAGTCAACATTAGACGAGTAATTGATGCTATTCAGACTAAAGAAATAACATGATAACTATCTTGGCTAGTTTAATGGTAAAATAGGCTTACAGCTGGGACTTTGGTTCGAAGAATTAACAAGAATAAGGCTTTCCTGTGTCATTTCCAGAACTGAGGTTTTCCTTGTATGGTATTGTGAACAGCAGTCTGATATTTAATCAATAATATTCTGAAAGAGCGCAAATATGAACATATTAGTTTTTTCTCAATGTAAATGACATTTAAACATGCTAGATGTTGTACAGTTTTTCAAATTGTGCTTGATAACTCAATTGTTTTTAAAGGAAATCAAAGAAATGATATGAATCTAAATAGGTCATACAATTTTTTTTAAATTGGAAATGTTTAGAGGTTAGGTAACATCTGTTAGGGAGTCGTGGTTCTTTTCAACATTGTTGTGATAACTGTGAGCATCACTCACACGCCACTCAAACACACAAGCAAACCGTTTGTAAAGATCACTAAAACTCTTTTCAGGTCAGACAGTATAAAATGTTATTGAAGGTATTTCAAAAAACATACCTTTTAGGGGCGGGGCAAAATTTGCATATTAGTGTTTAAGTTCATTTCAGTAATATATAATATATGTTGTCAAATCCCAGCTGATTTCAAAGTGTAAATGAATAAGCCTGTAAATAGAGAGATTGTGCTCAAAACACAGTATCTTTAGTTTCTGTCTTAGATTATTTGTGTAGACGTTTTACAAGAAAACCAGTAGCTTAACCAGTTGAACATACAATGTTAGACCTTGACCTGTTTACGTTAACTTCTCTGGTCAATACATCTTCAGACTTATTTTATGTCCTTGTGAACATCTCTTTGCCCCCTTATCATCTTACATCCAAATTAAATCGCAATCATAACAACCCTTTGGACTCAGTTTTATATTGATATTCTTAACGTTATTTTATATTTTTTATAAATGGCAAATAATGACAATGTGTTGACTACTTTTGTCATAATTAGAGTTAAGACATTCTTAAGAAGAAAAACTAAGATAACTGTGATTAGTGACCGCTTTCTGTTTTAACTTAATCCGTAAGTTTTTTAATCCTCTTATTCTGTAAGACGTCTTAAGACTTCAATCTTGTTAATTAAGTTATTATATTATCTGTCTTAAGCTTATCAACATTTTATATTTTCAACCTGACAACCAGATTATTTGTAGTTAAAGTGAAACCATTCGAAGCCTGCCATAATAACATTACTTTTCCGTATTGGCGATGATGCTTTAATTAGCTCAGACGTTTCTAAGTCGTTCATTATCCAAAGAGCTTAGTCAAAATTAGACTAGTAATATGTGTTGTTTAGACTGAAGAAAATACCATGATAACTATATTGGCCAGCTTTATGGTATCATTGGCTTTGGGCCAAGATGATGTGTGGAAAGTCTGTCTTGAGTTATTTCCGAGACGAAGGTTTTTTCATATTGGATTGGCAAAAGCAGTCTTGTTCTAAAATATTTATATTCTTAAAAAACAAAATTGTGACATTGTAAGCTTCAAAAGGATTTACTAATCCAATCATATGAAAATAAGCTTATTATTATTTCAAAGATTTAAGATGTGAATACTGTACATGAGCTCCAAATCCGTCCAAAGAAAATATAAAAGAATATGAATGTTAATAGTCCAGATACCAAGATAATCAGCCTATGGAAGATAATTCAAATGCCACTAAAACAGTTGACACAAAACCATGACCTGTTCAATAGCTTTTAAAAACCACTCAAACACACAGGCAAAAAATTTGTGAACACTGCTCAAACTCTTTTCAAACCCAAACATGCATATAATATTGATAGTTATGAAGAACACATGAACACAAATGCAGACTCTGTGAGCTCGTTAGAAAATCGCAGTGTCTTCGTTTTTTTCTTTCTGTACGTTTTTTTCAGTTTGTCTGTTTACGCGAAATCTATGGATAAACCAGTTAAACATACAACGTCAGACCTTGACTTTTGTGGTAAATTCATCTTTAGACTTATATCTCCATTTGTGAGCACCTATTCGAACCCCTATCATCTTACAGACCAACTCAATCGTGTTAATGATAGTTCTTGGGGCTCAGTTCTGCATTTGGGATTAATAACGGTTATTACCCTTTGTTTCCCCTGTCAATTACTTCCCTTGCTTCTGACCATGGAGAGGTTTGTCAATATTTGTTTTATCAGAAGTTTCAATAAAGTTGATTGACATAATCAAGTTAGTCAATATATTACATACTTCTGTAATCAAGATTTACATGAACGCGTCATGTTCAACGATGCTATGGCTATTGATCAGAAGTGTTCTTCTCCATGAAGCATTTCAATCTTCTATACTTAAATTGATTGATGTGTTTCTATTTCCTCTGTGTTATTGATTGATAACATAGTTAATTATTTCAGTCAGCTAGTAACTTAAAGAAGAGATTCTCAATTTATGTCAATTTAACATAAGACATTTAAATAACGTTAAAAAATGTGAAATGTTCATATTGATTTTAAAAATCTTCACTATAATACTTGTGTAAGTGTTGAAAATCCATATGCTTTTGATACTTACATTTTCCAAAACTTTCCGCAATTTGCTCAATATTCTGTTTAAAGATAGATAGAAAAAGGTGTCTGGAAAAGGAAGTTCAAATATGATGCCTTTCAACTACGCAAAAATTATCTTCTCTTTCTACTTTCTCTCATTTATTTTTTTCACCCCTTTCTTTCTTTGTACGCCTTCTCTGTCTACATGGCATCCGGGGGCTGTTAACTTATGTCAAACCAACAAGTAAAAGTGTCGAGGTAATCTCTTTAAGAACAAACATGTATTAGATAAAGGGGTATGCTTAAGAATCAGTTAGGTTTCAGAGTGAGCTAAAATAAAGATGAAAATATTTCTACATGAGTTGAAATGTAAATCAAACTGTTAAAACTTCTCAGTTTAAGATTCAATGAAAGCTGTGATCAAATTCTGAATATATCACCATGTAAGAATAAATAGATGTGTAAATCACCATCAATTCAATTTCAATTCAAGTTTATTCCCAGATCGTTTCACACAATATATGGGTTATAATAATAACAGAAAACGAGAAATGTAAAAAAATGAAAAAAAATGTAACGTCAACACTCATAAAATTATGTACAGTATGCAACAAACTAAAAGGCACAGCTATTCCTTCCATGACCAATTGATTAATTCCGTCAGCTGTATGACCATGGCTCGTGTTGTTACCTTTGAAGGTGTCGACATCTAACCCCTTCCACATTGTATGTACTTTCAAGCCTTTTCTTTAAGCTAATTACTGTTTCTATATTTTTGTTACAGATTCATCTAACGAATAAGTTATGATTCTAAAGATTATGTTTATATCTTTAAAATCGACACATTGGCATGACATCAATATTTTGACTTGTTCTAAAATCTGCCTGTCTTGTCCTATCAAATATGGCTTGTGCTAAAATCCGCTTGTCTGGATGACCGCCAAGAAAATGACTTGTCCTACAATTCACCTGTTCTGTTGTCCATTTACCCAAACAGTAGGCCAATGGCCATTTTGGACGGACTGAACCCTGTCTTAATTAGATAAAAATGTTTTCATTTCCTCTAAATAACCTCTTAATTTGTTTTCATTCTGTCTGGGTCATTTCTCATTCACTTTCTCAAGACGACCAAAGGACATACCTCCATCTACTTTGTAACCAGATTAATATTCTAAACTAGTCTAGACCTATGTTGTTAAGTCGTGTGAACCAAGAACCCTTTAAGCTCATCGTCATTATTAGGGAAAAAAGTCAGTTTGGTGAATAAACTTGCAACATTCTGGCAAAGACTGTCTTGATGTTGTAGTGCAAGATGAATTATTTAAAAGATGTGACAAGCGTACAGAGGGGGGATTTTTAAGAAAAATTGCTGATATTGTAAGGGGTCACTTAAGGGTTATGCTAACATGAAATTTGCGTAATGAGGACATACAAGATAGTTAAATAAGTGTGGGTGGAAGGAACGTTTGAAACGAGCTGAAACCATAAAATGAAAAGAAAAGAAGAGAAAAATGAGGTTAAAAAATAATTTGACTGTCTAGCAGAACAGTAAGAATTATTCAGTACACAACAGTAGACACGGGTACTTTTGATTGGGAGTGTGGGCCCCCCTCCCCTCTCCCTTATATGTCTGGGTTTTTTCTGTAATACGAGACTACGCCATCGTATTTTGTCTCCTTCTTCTGGTAGAAAAAATATTAATTTTTAAAACGAATGGAGTCAATTATAATGTTAACTGAATTATTCGTTCTTTCTCGCGGTCGCTTTTGAATATGTGTAATTGGTAGATTATATCGCAAGAAGATTTATTTATTCATGTGAGGCTTTAAATCGCTATCGACTTAAAGAAGTCATTTAAGCGCGAATATTGTTTTAGTATTGTGTCAGTTTGTACGCTTCAGTATTTACGGTCAAAAAGTGTAAAAGGACGAGACAACATTTATGAAAATTTGATAGTCCGAGTGCTAGGAGACATGAGGGAGAGTCAGGAAAGATGACAAATGATGATTCGTTTGATTGTTTGATTGTATCCAGACCCATATTAAGTGCAGTGGCTTACTCTGTGTGGAATGATGCGTTCGGGGGTAATTATTTTAATACTTCATCAATCTCAAAGTACATAGGGACAGCAGCCGAGCCTACTTTCCTCTTTCTACAGCTTCAATGATGTAAAAAGTTTTTTTCATTTCCTAAAAACATTGTCTAAGTTTTTAAACATTTATTCATTAGTTTCAATTGTATTTTTAACATATTTAAACACAACTGTTTGTATTGTCTTGAAGAAGTCGACTTTGACCGAGTTAGTGTTTGAAATACAAGCATACAGATATATAGACAAATCTAATCAACAGAAAACCTTTGTCACAAAAAGGTAATCATTTAAACGCACAAATATTGATCAACATAGGATAGAAAACCTGTGTAAATAGATTAAATTCTTTAAAAAGCGATGAGCGTTCTTCCAGAAGACGTGGAGATCCCCTTATTCATATACTCGTTAGCGAAGCCAATCCATAATGATGATGATGGGGATGATGATAAGATTGAGCATATCATTGATATTTGAAGTACAGCAGCTATCAACATGTTTATTATGTGATTGTTTATGTTGATCACAATTTTATTTGCAAAGATATAGCCTCTAAATATATGAAAAGCTAAGTTTTTGATATCACTTCAGATTGGAAATCTGTGAATAGAAATTACGTTCTTAAGAAAGCGATGATGAATGAGTGTGCTTGCAGACGTGGACATCCCCATATTTATATCTCCGTTAGCGAAGTCAAGCCATAAAGATCATGTTGTTATTCAGCATAATATCGGGATTTTTTTATGATGCAGCATCCAATAACTTAATTATGTTTGTAGTTATTTATTATACTATGTTAAGCCAAGACATAATGATGCGGATGCGATTAAGCATATCGTTAACTTTTGATAAGAACATCAATCATTAACATAATTATTCAGAAATTCATTCTAAATCAGAATTTTATTTGCAATAACATAGCCTCGTCGTCATATATAAAAAAATAAGTTTTGATTTGTTTTGCTTCCGGTTGAATGAGTGCTTTAACATTCATTAGAATAGAATTTTGTATTAAAAGCTACACATCAATGCAGTTTTGTTCATAATATGATATCGCA
>JAUUEB010188646.1:0-13955 GCA_032362205.1 Clione limacina
TTTCGGAAAGTTTTGAAGTTTTCTCCATATTCTTTTAAGTGCACAAGGTTCGTCAGATACTTCAACATACTGCGGAGACTTATCATAATATTTTTGTGTCGTTTGTCTTTGTCTCTTTTCTCGTTTTTATATCATGTTTGCCGTTGACATATGTTACTGGGAAACCGTGTGGTTAACCGTTTGTTTTTGCTGCAACTACATTTCTTTGATCATATTTACTTAGTTTGGGACATTCGTTTTTACTGAGCTGCTATCCCATCTATTTCTCATCAGCAAGTAGTTCGTTAATTTGATTGTTTTTGTTATGGATTCGTTTAACATTGAGTTATGTTATTCCACTTTCGTAGTTTCAATGAAAAGAAAATATTCAATGAGACAGTACTTTGCCTTTTTTAAATTATAGTTTTGGATTTTTTTTTTGCTCAATATTTCCCTCTAGCTCATAGTGACTAGTAAGTTTTGCAACGTTTTGCGGGAGCTATTATTGATTTTAACCAAATTTGGAGCCCTTTTTACCACTTTTAAGAAGGAATCTTTGAGATTTGCGTTTGGAGGTGTGGTCTAGTTGTAGGCTGCTGGGTTTTGAGCAAGAAGTCCCTGGCTCTAACCCCTTAGAGGCATAAATTGTTTTGTTGTGAAAGAAAATGTACGTACAGTAAGTCACTCAGGTTACTGAATAACAGGAAGTAAATGACTTCTTTTAGATTCTTAGATAATCAAAAAACACATGGCAACTAACATAAATTCCCATTTGACAGTATAACCAAAAACCTTGATATTGAAGCGCAATGATTTGTTTTTATCTCATAACATGATCATTGTTACTGACATCAAGATGACAACTGTAGCGCAATGTACTTATGTTGCGTTTATCAACATGACATTATCAATATACGAGTAATCGTTAATTTGATTGTTTTTGTTATGGATTTGTTTAGCATTGAGTTATGTTATTCCACTTTCGTAGTTTCATTAAAAGGAAATATTCAATGTCACAGTACTATGCCTTTATTAAATTATGCAACTAGATGTACTTATGCTGCTTTTATCAACATGACATTATCAATATACGAGTAAGCGTTTCTTCAACGTTTCTTTAACCACCGATTTTTTTCCGGATTCACCGAGTAGTGTTGCCAAATAAGCAATATGTATACAAGGTGGTGACAAATAAAGCAATCCTCCAAAAATAACCTCAAGTAATGGAGATTTCTTTCCAGATGAAAATAAAATAGATCGCTATTTAACAAAATAATCGGTGTATATCAGATTCCCACTTTTCTAAAAAAAAGTATTTCATTATATTCTTGAGGAGAGCAGAGATATTTAGTATGATTACACACCATATGATGGTACTGATGCTAAAAAGCACGAGCTCAATTTTTTACATATTTATTACGTATTTTTTCGTATTATTTAACTTGGTATCAGATTAAATCATAATTCTATTACCCTTTATTCAAAATTATTTGCTTATTTATGAATATTGAGAGCTTAAGAAGTTAGAAATATGTCATAGTAACATATACAGTCAAACCCCGCTATAGTGCCAATTTCTGAGTAAAGGAAAAACTCGAGTAATAGTGGATTTAGCACTGTAAAGAGGTTCTGACTATTAAGTGCAATAGACCAAAATGGCATTAACGTAAGGTATAATGGCGATACTGGGCCGTGTTGTGTGACCATGGCTCATGCATGTACCTACACACAGTTATGTAGGCCTGTGTGTCCCAGCTGTTTTCAGAGATGACATTTTTAATTTGTGTCCCCTTTCGAAGCCACTCGTATAAATTTTGCGCTGTAGCGAGGTTAATCAAAGAAGAAAAAGCAAACTGGTGCAGGTAAAAATTCGAGTAGTAGCGAATTCGCATAGTCTGAAATTCGCGCAGTAGGCGTTTTTACGTAGTATAGTGGATGACACTGTAGCGGGGGTCGACTGTGGTTCATGCCTTATGAACATTTTTATGCAAATTTGTTCGGTGTAAATCTTTGAGGCGAGTTTATTGGTATGCCATGTTTGGCCAAAATTTGAAATTAGACAAAAAAACAACAATGTGCATTATATATTATGGCAGTTTTGTCTATTGTTATGATTGCTGTTGCCAGTTATGACCTTGACAAAAATACCTGCCTAAAGTTTTTCCTTGTGTTAGATCCATCTGTTTATAATATTTCCTTATATATGCGGAACAAAAGGAAATATGATAAACTTCAAAATATTTAATAAAATGGGCCACGAGTAACAGACAGACAGAAGAAAAAAGAGAGATAAGATAGATGTTCATATCTGTATTTAATTTATATAAATTACTTATTGTCGTATTGTACCTTGAATACAACTCACAACATCACTTTGTCTTGTTTTTATTATCAATGGACTATGTGCCCTATACAAATCGTACTGTGTAAACAAAACATGTTGTAACTTTTCTTTAATTTCTAAACTCTAGAGTAGCGTGAGAATCGATTTACTATTGTCGCTCAACATACTGTAAAACATTTTAGTGTACGATGCCAATTAATTACAAAGACAAAGAAAAAAGTGCCTTTCATAATCAACAGATCGATACAGTTTTTGGTGGGTAGTTACTTTATCATAGCCCCCCAAATTCTAGTAAAATCGGCAAAAAAACAACGAAAATATTAGCAATTCCCTTTGTTTGTTTTTTATGTGGAACGTATATCTCTTCTTCTTTTAATTTTATGTACAGCGTTCATTTTGCCATGTGATTCGTTTTTTTTTATCAACTTGTTCATTCTTTCCAAGAGGATTCATAGACGCACAATAATTGTTTTGTAAAAAGGAGATAATTTCTTTTTATTCTTATTGTTTAATATCTTTTAAAACATCTTGCCTACTTCATTATTTCCCCAAACATTCCTAAGAGAATACAATCCTAACCACTCAGATTTGTTCTGTCTTAAAATTCTATTCTATAAAAGTTTTAATATTGTTTACATCTGTTCCATTCAACAACCTAATTATATCATCTAGTTATATGCAACAACAGACACTTCTGGGTGTCTCATCAAGTCTTCATCGTTGACAGCCTGCGTTAATTGTTCTTTTCTTTGGCGGGGTTTGTGGCAGGAACGTCTGGTAGTTTGCCACTACTTAGATGTGCCCGTTACAAGGCCTTTCCATCTCCTTCGTTTTCAAACGTTGACCTCTAGGTTTCCTCTGTTTGATCCACCAGTAGATATGGAGAGGCGCTCAATACGAGTTTACTTTAAGCCGTAAGATTTCCTTTGTTTCTCAATATTTAGCATGCCAGTCGAGGCCAGTATCCAGTTGCAGCGCTGCCGCACATAACAGAAACTTTGAGCCATACGTGAGTTGGTATTGGAGGGGGCAACAAAGTAGGATCCTGGTCATACTGGAAAGAATAATGATAATTTTAAATGAATTTATATAGCGCTTTCCTTTTGGAATAAGCTCAAAGCGCTTTAAAATTATTAACAACAACCAAAAGGAAAGATGCAAAATGTACATAATGCATGCACACAACCACATACATCCACATTGGCACGCCATTCAAATGAATACAGATAATTCTAAAACAAAAACAGAATATCAAATGAATAATACATTGGTCTTTCTAATTATAACAAGATGTTTTTAGAGAGTTAGTATGGTCACTCCTAAGTAAAAAGCTAAAAACTAATGCCGAAAAGATGTGTTTTGGGCCTTTTTTGGAAAGATTGAACTGAACGCGCGGATTAAGACAAGCTGTTCCACACAACAGGTCCCAAAAAACTAAAAGTTCACCCTCCGAAAGTTTTGAGTTTAGGAATTGGTTTATCCAAAATGTTCTTTGAGGAAGAGCGAAGAGGTCTAGATGGAGTGTACATGTGATAAGTATTTGAATGTATCTCACCATGAAGAAGTTTTTCTTACCTGTTCATACCTACCTGAAAGCAAACTATAATACTTTTACCCAAATATTTAGGTGATACTTATACCTGTCTTTATTCTTTATTTCATATGCCATGGAGTTTCTTTAATATATGACCTTAACGCATCTAAAATGTTGGATTAAGTCATTTGTATCTTCTTCTTAGAAATGGTTTATAGGACAACCAAGAACAAGTTTATTGAAACAAATCTTTACATGCACCATACTTTAACCCAAAAAATAGAGATATAATGTCGAGGTGGACCCTTTAATTTTCTTCTTTTCTCACTTCAATGGTATACATCTTTCTCTCAATATTTCTCTCTCTGTCTCATAAGCACAATCTTCAATCCAACTTGTCACAAATATTAATCTACGATATGCAGGACATCTTAAAATTCATAAAAATCTACTTATTTTCTAAGTACCCGGAACCTAACAAAATATATACAGATGGAAATTAACTCGTGGAGAAAACTTTGGACAGGTTTCTATTTTTCACATCCATGCCTGGAAAAAAGCAATCAGAATAAATAACGCAACTGCCATAATAGGATACGCAATGTATTTGTTTTGTCTACGTAAACACTTGTTGCCTAAATGGGCGTGTCAATTAACTCGTCCTCAAAGCGTCTTATCTCTCTCATCTTCTTTGTGATAAAATATAATGAAATTGGTTCAGATGTACAAGACAGATAATACATTTCATTTTCTCACTACTGTATATATTTCTATAAAACTTATCATGTACACTATGTGTTCTAAAAGCATTAAGTAGATAAGCACCGCAATGTAAATTACAAAAAAGACTGTTTACGACCGATAATACGAGAGCCCATAGGGGGTTTCAATAGGTTTACATGTTGTTTTTATACACTTTATTACCTTCATATCATATTTAATAGTTTAGCTTTTGATTCAAGGAAAATCTGAACATAAATATTAATATACGGTATGATGACAACCACTTTATATTTAATGCTGCTCCCCGTACATAAATACACAATCAATTTTCACAAACAGTAAGTTTTTTGCTAAAATCAGAAGTAGAAGCACGAAAAAAAAAATCCTTTGCAGGAATTACTTCCTATCATATTAGATCAGCTTACACTGACATTTTTATCCTATTTGAATGAATCATGCATGAAGTGTAATCTTTAGCTCATTAATATGGCTATTACGTAACATAGGCACTTTTTGTGAAACTCGGCAAATGTTTTCCATCTCAAAAAATCATAGCGTCAATTATGTCGTATCTCTTCTTATAAAGTTATGGAGTGAAAAAAAATAAACAAAGTTGGCATGAAAAAGAAGTCCTAGAAGATTACAAATCAAATGACAGCAAAGTAAAAATTATCTTTGAGTTTTCAATTTTTCTTTCTCTCTTGTTAACAGATCAAAGGTGGTTGACCAGATTGCCAATACATCGGCGCTGTAGTGTGAAGTGTGCGTCATTACTGTCACGTAAAACTTATGACTGCCACTCCGGCACCGATGTCTTACATTCCAATCTGCTGTAAGCCGTATAATCGTCTTACATATTGCTCATATTATTTACAGACATAAAATATCTCTTATTGCTTTTTTGTTTCCTGAATAGGAAGGCAATATCAAGCATATATGTAATTGATTTTCATATGTGACCAATGTATGTTGTCTATGAGCAGGCAACACTAACATGTATCACTAGTACGTATTGGTTATTGTATAGCGAATATTTCTTCTTAACTCTTTTTTCAGTATTAAGCTTTAATTAATAAGATAATATTAAATTAATTGCTGTCACTGAAACCTTCTTTGATTTATCTCAAGAAGTGGTTTTATTTCAAAGATTCTATCGTTTATATTCTTAGTTTTTTAGATTTATGGACAGATGCATACAGTTGACAATGAAAGCTTTCTGAATTATAAAGATTGTAGTTCTTTTATCTTATATATAAAAGCATTGTACTAACACAAAAGTCTCAATTTTTCATCCGCACCTCTCAATGTGTAAGGAGTAAAAATATATAAACTGGGCATATCTCAGAAACCAATTGTGCTAGAAAGAGTAATGGATTGCGTATATGTCTAACACCTCATTTATCAAAATATTGCATCAGATAACTTCAGAGTAATATAAAGTGGCATAACCACGACCCTTTACGGGAAAATAATTCAAAATGATAATCAATATAGATGGAATGTGTCAAATACACCAGTAAAATATGAAAATATCTGATAATTGATTATTTGGCTGCTTTAGGCTAATGTCATGCTGTGTTCATGTTTCCAACGTGGAAACGAACACCTTAAAGATATTTAAGTGCCAGCTTGAAATTCAAAATGATTATTATTTAACTGAGAGAAGATAGTTTAATGATGTGTAATCGTATGTGGTGATTTCAATTCTTGAGAATTCTGGTCTGGTTACGTCTTCGTTCTATGCAGTTTATTTTGTACGGTATTTTATGTTTTTTTTATTTTTATAGTCTTAGTTATTTGATAAAAGTGAGTAAATAATTAAAATGCGACATTACCTGTATATTGTGTGAGTGTGTAGGAAAACAAATTCAAAGTCTACATCATTGTCTAAAAAGAGCACAAATAGAGCTCAATCCGATTCGTTCAACAAAGGCATTTTCTATTAGATAGAAGGAATTTCCTTTTAAGGATTTGTACTTTTCTTATTGGAATAAATCATGTACCATCATGCTAGTTAATATTGATTTTGCGTAACATCATAGTTCAATCAATTCTTATCCCATCTGATTAATCTTCTTACAAAGAAATTTTTTTTCAAAAAGAAACTCGTAGAACTTAACAAATCAAAAACAGAAAAGCGAAAAATTCTCTTTGCGTTTCTGTCTTTCATTTCTTTTTTGTTAATATCTGTATATAATGTCATTGATGTCACTGCAATCACGTGAGCTTTGGGCTTGGTGTGGAATATTATGTCACTGAAATTAGATATCAGATCAATATGTTATTGCCAGAGTTTACGTCACGACTGCTATTGCGGTCACGTGTCTTACATTACTTTCTGCTTTGAGCCGTTTAATCGTCTTACATATTGCTCATATTATTTACAGTTATATAATATATATATTGATACTTTGTGTAGACTTCAAAGAATTTATTCTGAGAAGCGTTTCTTATAAATCATCATCATCATCATTATACTTTTTGTTACCTGATCAGGCAGACAATATCAAGCATATCTGTGATGGATTTTTTGTGTGATCATTGTCTATTGTAAGTGGGTAGGAAAGCAAAATATGTGTATCTCTAGTACGAATTGGTCATGGTATAGTTTTAATAAGATAAATTATATGTCTTTTTTGTTCTTTTTAAAATATTTTATACTTTTTAGAGAAACGTGTCCACTTTCAAGAACGAGATTCCTTTTTTCAATGTTGTATATTTCTCAAATTGCTAATTGGAGTTTCGTGTTGGTCTTTTGTATTAATATGTTCATACTTTTTGACATGATTCACGTTACGCATATTTTCTTTATATGAAATGAAATGGTTTCATTATGCTTGAAATGTCATTACATATCGCCGACTTTATTATTTGCACCCTAAGATTGTCTAGAGAATGCACGCCTAAGAACTCCGATTTGTTCGACAATATAACGTGTTCTATATGACAATTTTGTTATTGCATACACCTGTACCATTAACAGAATAATGCTTTTACCCACAGATTTAGGATAAAATCATAACTGTCTTTCTGAGTGCGAATAATAATTGTGCACCCCGTAGGTGAGCATCGCTTTATTGGTAAAACGTGAAACATATTTAGCAAGTACTTTGCTTTACACTCCCACTTAACTTTGATGTTCAAAGATAAAGATGTCGCCTACCAAGTGGTTGGTTTGATAGGTGAGAAAAACACTCTGTTATCTTGTTCTACTTCCACACTTAAAGCCGTAGGCTGTCTTTTTCTTTTAATTTTTAGAAATGGTTTATAAGACGAACAACGAAAGAAGACATTTAATTACACGGAATTTTAGATTACCAGAGGGACGTTGGTTAACCCCCAATTATCGAGACTTAATGTCGAAAAGGTTGTATGCTTTCAGTTGATTGTTGAAGAAAAATTTCATGGAAAACATGCTCAACCGTGATGAGTTTGGCTTCCTTCACGTGGAAAGTCATCTTAGTTGCTTTTCAACGTACTTTAATGAAGTATGACGTTTATGGATTGCAAACTTTATAGGCCTTGCAATGGTAATTTGCCAATTTCCACCTCCCAGTGCTCTACTTGCTCAATATTTCAATCAATGTGATAGAAGTTTGCCCTATTAAGGATGTAGTTCGTTAAAAATTTTGCGGTGGCAAACCATAACTTTGACTTAAAACGGACCTCTGTTTTACCACTGAAAATAAAAATAAGAATCTTCCAGATAACTCCAGGATTTTCGTCGTTGTGGCCTAATGTTACATGCCTTACAATGGTTACTTACCAATATTTACCCCAGTGCTGTAAGGTTCTAAAACCCCATCATACTTGCTTCCAATAACGTAGTGTCCACATAATTACATTAACCAGTGTGACAGAAGTTTTCCCTTTTAAGGACTATTTTTGGAAGGTCTTTTTAATTTTACTCTTTATCTCCATCTAGTGCACAAATTTCCGTCCTTAATTCCAACATTTTGAGGGAGCAGCCAATCATTTAAACACAAAACGGAGCCCTTTTACACCACTCAAAATATAATTAAAAAACGTTCAAATACTTTTCCATGTGCTTTGGTGTGGTCTAGGTTACAGATTTCAGGAGAGAAGTCCTTGATTCTAACCCCTTTAAAAAGAATAAAATCATCTTATCATTTGCACCTTCGTTTCGTTTTAATCTTTATTGCTGTTCTGATCTTTTGTGGAAAAAATCGGTAAACGATTTTATTCATCGCCGTTAAATATCATCACTCATATTTTTGATAGTAATTCCTTCAGCATTGAAGTGTGTAATTCCAAAGGTTAGTTTTCATTAAAAAAGCATTTATCAATTTATCAATGTGTTAGTTTAAGTGCTATTTTCGGAAAGTTTTGAAGTTTTCTCCATATTCTTTTAAGTGCACAAGGTTCGTCAGATACTTCAACATACTGCGGAGGTTTATCATAATATTTTTGTGTCGTTTGTCTTTGTCTCTTTACTCGTTTTTATATCATGTTTTCCGTTGACATATGTTACTGGGAAACCGTGTTATTAACCGTTTGTTTTTGCCGCAACTACATTTCTTTGATCATAATTTCTTATTTTGGGACATTCGTTTATTCTGAGTTTTTCCTGAACTGCTATCCCATCTATTTCTCATCAGCAAGTAGTTGATTCATTTGATTGTTTTTGTTATAGATTTGTTTAGCATTGAGTTATGTTATTGCACTTTCGTAGTTTCCATAAAAAGGAAATATTCAATGTCACTTTTAAGAAGGAATTTTTGAGATTTACGTTGGTATGGTCTAGTTGTAGGCTGCTGGGTTCGTGAGGCTCTAACCACTTAGGGGCATGACGTGTTTGGTGATGAAAGAAAATGTACGTACAGTAAGTCACTCAGGTTACTGGACAACAGGAAGTAACTGACTTCTTTTGGATTCTAAGATAATAAAAAAACACATGGCAACTAACATAAATTCCCATTCGACACAATAACCAAAAACCTTGAGATTGAAGCGCAATGATTTATTTTTATCTCATGACATGATCATTGTTACTGACATCAAGATGACAACTGTAGTGCAATACGTATTATATATACAACATAATGCAACTAGATGTACTTATGCTGGTTTTATCAACATGACATTGTCAATATACGAGTAAGCGTTTCTTCAACATTTCTTTAACCACCGATTTTTTTCCAGATTCACCGAGAAGTGTTGCCAAATAAGCAATATGTATACAAGGTGGTGAAAAATCAAGCACTATTCCAAAAAATAACCTCAAGTAATGTAGATTTCTCACCAGATGAAGATAAAACAGATCACTATTTAACAAAATAGTCGATGTATATCAGATTCCCACTTTTCTAAAAAAAAAGTATTTCATTATATTCTTGAGGAGAGCAGAGATATTAAGTATGATTACACACCATTTGATGGTACTGATGCTCAAAAGCACGGGCTCAATATTTTACTTTGGCAGACGAAATGAGACATTCCATATTTAAGTATTTGTTCGTGTTATTTCATCTCTTGTAAGATTAAAGCATACTTCTCTAACCATTATCCAATGTATTTGCTTATTTATCAATATTGAGAACTTCAGAAAGTTAAAAATATGTCATTGTAACCAGTATGAACTGTAGAGCAAAAAATTACAAAAAAACACATTATCAATGAAATAATAAAGCTCGATAGAAAATGTAGAAAATATACTTAATGATAGTCAGATGTATTGTACAACTTTGAAATGCGGTAGAAAATAACTACAAAACATATCATTAACTAGTTTTTTTGCAACGTATTTTTCATCGTATGCATTTTTGTGTGTGTAAATCTTGGAGGCGAGTTTATTAGTACGCCCGTTTTGACAAAAAATTGAGCAATTAGAAAAAAAGTGCATTATATTACGGTAGTTTTGTCTATTGTTACAAAAATACGTGTCCAAATTTGTCCTCGAGTAGGATCCATCTGTATAACAAAATATTTTCTTATGTTCCAGAAATATGATAAACATATTGATCTTACTCCTATTCTGAGTAGATGACATCAGGGTACATACTGACATTTTTATCCTGATAAATATTTTCCCTGGTAGAAAATCATAGCGTCACTCAATGTTTATCCAAAAAATTAAGCTATTGACAGAAATAAAAAAAGTTTGCCCCAAGTAGAAACTCCTAGGACATTACAAACCAAACAACAGCCAAGCAAAAAATCTCTTTGCGTTTCCAATTTTCTTTCTTTCTTGTGTAATATATCTGTCTAACTGACTTGCCGATAACTGTTCAAAAGGCTTTGATGTCATTACGATCACGTGAGCTTTGTGCTTGGTGTAGAATATTTTGACTTTAAAATGAGTTTAAAAATCAATATGCTGCGACCGTAGTGTGGAATTTACGTTATGAATACCAATCCGGGGTCAATGTCTTACATTCCTTTCTGATCTGAGCCGTGATCTTACTTATTGCTCATATAGTTTACAGACCTATAATATATCTTATTGCTTTTTTGGTGCCTGATTAAGCAGACAATATCGAGTATAACTGTGACTGATTTTTCTTTGAGGCTATTGTCTGTTGTCAGAAGGCATACACCACCATTATGTGTTACGGTACAGCGACGATTTACTCTAATATCTTTGTTCTATATTTAGCTTTAATAAGAGTATCTTCAAGTTATTGCAGTAATTGACACAAGCAAGAAGTGGTTTTATTTCCAAGGATTATACCGATTGTGTTTTGTGTTTTATCTCATGTATTCGATATCCAAGATAGCAGATATGAATTCAGGTTATTCAGGCCCAAGCGCCAATCGTAGTTTAAGTTCATTTTGAAGTTCACAATCCATACAGATATGTTTTATTTGTAGGTACGAAAACATATCTGTTTTAAATTTAATGGCACGGTGAGAAATCTATGAGTTACTGAATGCAACCTTACAAGGGGTAAGAATATGTGCAATCTTACATGGAGGATGACAAATTTTAAGCGACAATTCTTTAGAATCCAGGTCCAGTTAACATTCAACTATTTTGTTGAAAATCTGTCCGAATGTATTTTAGTAAAAGAAATAATGCCAGTATTTCAATAACAGTGAATGCATAAGAACATTGGACATTAATTGAATATATGAAAGTGTGTGTATGAACATAACATTAATTTGAAGTCTACACCTTGTCTAAAAGAGCTCGATAAAAACCCCGTCTGACAAAGGCAGCTCCCATGAGATAAAAGAATTCCCTTTTCGTTCTTTTCAAAATTTTTAATAAAATGAGCCACGAGTAACAGACAGACAAAAGAAAAAACAGAGATAAGATCTGTATTTAATGTATACAAATAACTTATTGTCGTCTTGTACCTTGAATACAACTCACAACATCACTTAGTCTTTTATTATCAATACAATTCGTATTGTGTAAACCGATTCATTATTGTCGCTCAATATACTGTAAAGCATCTTAATGTACGATGACAATTAATTAATGACAAAAAAAAAGTGCTTTTCATAATCAACAGATCAATACAGTTTTTGTTGGGTAGTTAAGACATGTTACTTTATCATAGGTCTAGTAAAATCGGCTAAGAAACGACGAAAATATTAGCAATTTCCCTTGTACAGCGTTCTTTTTGCCAGGTGATTCGCGTTTTTTTTTATCAACTTGTTTATTCTTTCCTACAGGATTCGCATAATAGTTGTCTTGTTAAAAGGAGAGAATTTCTTTATTCTAATCTTTTAATATCTTTTAAAACATATTGCCTACTTCATTATTTCCCCCAAACATTCCTAAGAGAATACAATCCTAACCACTCAGACTTGTTCTGTCTTAAATTCTATTCTATACAAGTTTTGATATTGTTTACATCTGTTCCATTCAACACCCTAATTATATCATCAGTATGCATCAACAGACACTACTGGGTGTCTCATCAAGTCTTCATCGTTGACAGCCTTCGTTAATTGTTCTTTTCTTTGGCGGCGGTGTGTGGCAGGAACGTCTGGTAGGTTGCCACTACTTTGATGTGCCCGTAACAAGGCCTTTCCATCTCCTTCGTTTTCAAACGTTGACCTCTAGGATTCCTCTGCTTGATCCATCAGTAGATATGGAGAGGCGCTCAATACGAGTTTACTTTAAGCCGTAACATTTCCTTTGTTTTCTCAATATTTAGCACGCCAGTCGAGGCCAGTATCTAGGTGCTGCTCTGCCGTACAAAAGCAGATACTTTGAGCCAACCTTTACACAAATATTTAGGTGATACTAATAAGTGTCATTATTCTTTGTTTCATATTGCCATGGGATTTCTTTGATATATGACCTTAACGCATCTTAAATGTTGGATTCAGTCGTTTTTATTTTGTTTCTAACAAATGGTTTATAGGACAACCAAGAACTAGTTTATTAAAACAAATCTTTAGATGCACCATACTTTACCCCAGAAAAATAGAGAAATAATTCCAGGTTGGATCAAGGTTAGATAAAAGAAAAATAAGTTGTATGCGTGCAATGATTGCTGCAAAAACGTCTTAATAAAAACATGCTGAACCATAGAGTAATTAATATTGCTATTTTTTCACCATGCCGGTGTGAATGGTAGCAAATGGTATTATTGGTTGCAAATCATTTCATTTTCCCACGCCATTCACTCTTTAAAGAAATGTTTTTGATTAATAATGTAGCAATGTTATACGCCTTGCAATAGTAACTTGACAATTGTTACCCCAGTGCTTTACTTGCTTCCAATGCCCTAGTTTCCATAAAAATGTATCAATCATTGGGACAGTAGTTTGTCTATTATAAAGGATATTTTTGATTTTTTTGCTCCATATTTCCCTTACTGGACAATCTTTAAAAGTTCTTTAAACAGTTTTCGGCGGCATATAATCATTTTTATCATTTTAATTTTTTTTCAATCGTTATTGCTGTTCTGATATTGTATGAAAGAAAGCGGTTAAGTGACTATTGTCACAGCCGTTAAATAGCATCCATCATGCAATGAATTCCCCCAGCATTGAAGTGTGTTATTACACTGCCGTAGATTACATAAAAAAGTTATCAATATTTTATTCATCAATAGTTTCCTTTTAATGTCTATTTTTGGAAAGCCTTTGCTCCACATTTTCGCCTCCTTCACAATTACTCGGGAGTATACCACAATTTAACCGAAAACGGATCCATTTAAAACTGAAAATAGAATTAAGAATCTTTCAGATGTCAGCCAGTGCAGTTGTCTTTTCTTAAAGACTGTGAATACTGATGCTGGTGAAAATATAATTTGTTTTCTAATGTCATATATCTTCAATTCTCTTAACATCTCGATAATATTTTCTCTCTCTTCAATTCTTTCTCTTTTTTTCGCTCCAATTTTCTTCTTTTCTCACTTCAATGGTATACATCTTTCTCTCAATATTTCTCTC
>JAUUEB010188757.1:0-33846 GCA_032362205.1 Clione limacina
TTCATGCGCGTGAAAACATACCTCCCACCACAAATGAATTGTGGGTGGTCGGAAAAATTGCATTACCCGGCCACAAATGTGTTCGCGCTGATGCGCTTCCTCAGGCCGTTGAGTTGTAGACTGATATCCCTCCCTGGTGTAGCTCCCGCCTCACAGCCCCGTGACCCCTAATCCTGTGTGTCATCTGACCTTCACAACAGCCAGCTTATGACGCCACCTGTGTCTACAAGTGTTCATTAACTCATGGCGTTCGTTTAGAGAGTTAGTTTCCGTTTTTTTTATGATGGATAGTATTTCCGCTAGGCACACATCGCACTTATTTCCTCCTGGTTGATATTTGTGGCATTTCTTCAATACCTCCCACTTCACATTGTCAATTTCAATTCCCTCGGTTTTTTTCTCCCATATGTACCCAGCCAGCTTAGTGTTTCCTCTAAATTCCCTGTTTTTACTGTCTACCACCTGGCCATTATGTCTCTTTTTAAAGGTGCGTTCAGTGCATCCTAAGTAGGTTTTCACTTCACCGTCAGAAGCTTTCACAGTGGCCTTATATACAATGGCACTTAGCTGGCAATTGCCATCCAGTGGGCATGTTTCAACTCCTCTCTGGCAGTTGCATGTTTTCCTATTTTCACCTGCAGACTATTTCTCATTCAATATTCTAGTGTTATGGCTGGAGATAATCTTAGCCATACTTTGTGTACCACTGTAACGAATTTTTATGTTCTGTCTGTTAATCACTCTCTCCAGCCTATCCTTTCTATTTCTGTTACTGGGAAAATGTTTATCAATCAGTTTCAGAAATTCTTTGCCAATGTTAGTTTCACATGCTGCATTAAAAGGTGGATTGAATAACGTTATATTCCTTTCCCCTGTCTTTTCTTTGGCACACTCATCACGAATTTTAATTTTGTGTTGTACCCGCTTTTCTTTAGAGCTGCTTGGTAGACAAGTGCTGCTTTGTTGAAGACTTTGGCATTTGATGAGCTATTTGAAAGCCTAGTTTGGCCATCTCAGGAATCTGTTTTGTGGTGTTTGGTGGGTGGTTTGAATCTTTGTGGATATAGCATGGATGGTCATTTGGTTTTCTATAGGGTTTGTAACATGATTGATCAAGGTCTAGGGTGACGTCAAGAAAATCTACACTTCTCAAGCCAAATTCAATTGTTATCTCAAGGCCGAGATCTTTCATTGTTTTTATTATCTTTTTCTTGGTCTGCTCCCTTTTTGGCCCAGACATGGGGTCGCTGTTTCCTAAACCGTCGTCCCTGTAGAGACCGAAAACTATATTCGGCGCTGCTTCTTTCAATTTGTGCAGTATTATCAAACCCGTTAGTTCCGCGACTTCAGCACCGTCAAATGCCCCCATACTCACGTCAAAAATGTCATCCTTTTTTACCCACTGTTCCTCACCATTAAACAAAATAGTTTTCCTGCTATTCATGATAACTGCTTCTGTGGTTTTGCTAATGTAACAATACTTCCTAGTAAAACGGATGGATTTTTAAGCAAAGTCTTAGATATTGAGGGATAAAAGTCTACTATATCTAATTGCACAAACTCAGTTCTTTTCTTACAATATTTTGTCAAACCACTGCAGAGCTTCGGTTGTTGATCTACACTGCGTCAAACCTGTAGCGTCACGTACGGCACGGTTTATGTCTTGGAGCATTTGGCTCGAGACCTTCCCTAGTTGAGGTTTGGCCGGATTTATCAGCCTACAGTTAATGTTGGTTTGAAAATGTGGTTTATGGTCTTTTATTGTGATAAATGCACTGGTTTGAGACATAACTTCCACTCTATCTGCGATAACCAAAGCCGTGCCTAAGTCCTTCGCTTCTCTGTTAATAACATCCGCCGTTCTTGCTTCGCACTTTTTGTAATTCGCGGTGATGTTATTCCTTAGCATAGTTTCGTATTTATCAGGACTCACCTCATAAAAGTTTCTAGTCTTGTCCGCTGGCACCACAATATTATTAGATTTTCTTATTTCCCTGGCATCTTTTTGCAACACTTTTTGAAAACTATTCCTGAATTCCGAGAAAGTCACAGAATCTACTAATCTCCACATATCATCTTCAAACCCGCTAATTCTGGTACAACAGGAGGTGGTTTGGCTGAGGAAAATCCGTAATGATTGTTGGGCGGTGGAGTATCTTCTTCTTCTGACGACGACTCACTGTCTTTCTCTAGTACGTGGAAGAACGCACGCCACCTTATACGTTTTAAGACCTGTTCTGTTTTGTGAATGAGAGACTTTACATAGCCCTCAGGGTGGGGTATGGGGCAATTCTTTAAGCTGTAGTCAAAAACTTTTTGTTTGAGTTCCATCGTCGTAGGCAATAAGTTGATTGGGGTGTAGCTCAGAAGGGTTTAATTATATATACCTTATTATGTCTTTGTATAGTTGTTGATGTCAGGGTTTCTGCTGCCGCTGCTATTAACACATATTAATTATAATTATATCTTAAGTATGTTGAGTAGAGCAGTTTGACAACACGAAATACTCGAGGTGAGAAGAATAGGGTTTTTAAAGTAGATAGGATGTAACTCACAATCATCATTGGCATCCTTCGACCTTTAAATGTTTTTGATCCGCACCAATCTATTTGAGTCTTAATAACCCTTTGCTGTGACAATGAAGACCTAAGCATGAGCAGAGACAAACCCTGTAACATTTGTTGCACGTTTTTAAGTGTCATTTGAATGACAAGCTTTATTTATTTCCTTCTTTCTCTCTTTTCATGAACTTATAAAATATTTTTTTCTGCTAGAAAATCCCCCAGCTGACTTTTTATCTCATTTTTACACCGTCTGCTTCGATTCCTTTGTTTCCTATCATCATGTGCGGAAAGTCTGGGTACAAAGCCCATGGATTTCTGACGCCATTACAGACCCATATTCGTATCATGGGAAACTAGGCTTCAAAAGGGTGAGATAATCTATCTAAAAACAAGACAACTTATACATGTCAGCAACGGACACGGACAACCTTTATGTTGAAATAAATAATAAATTGATCATAACAACCGACTAGGGGCTTCCAGAGAAGGCAAGATGAGGCATTTGTCTCCATGTGTTTTTCAAAAAGTTTATTATTTTCTCCAGAGTCACGTAAAATGCTAAACTTTGCCAATTATCGGGGGCATGCCCCCGTTTTATCAAATTATTACTATTTAATATGTAATTCATAATATACCAAATGTATTTTAAACGACAAATTTCATAGAAATTAGACCAACGAAATGCTCCTAGAATCTAGTGCTGCACCATTTGTTAAAAAAGCATACACAAGGCCCCATGTCACCACACACAAAACGTCTTACATCATTGAAACAAGAAATCAGACCTTCCAGTTGACATCTTAAATATAATTTTTTGCAGTCTAATATTTCTAAATTTCATGAATATATTTTTGTTATAATTTAAAATAGCAATCAAAATATTCCAGATGTCTCTTAAATGTACCATTTGCATCAATAATTTAAAGGGACTTCTAGGAAATTCCCCCGAATCCCCTCGTTATATCGCTTAGGGTTTTCACCCAACATTTTGCCCCCAATGGAAAGATTCTTGGGGACCAATTTTTAAAGTCAAATCTGAAAATTGCACGAGGTGTTATAACCGGAAACACTTATATTTTGGGAGCATTTTGGTCTCTTTGCAGAAAACTGGCATTTAATATGACATGTGTCATAAACGAGACATCGGTCGGAGGGACAAATCGGTCATTAAAACGAGCAGAACGAGTGCTGGATAGCTGAATTAAAAAACAAGACCGATATATATCGAACGATTTGTTTGATAATGAATCTATCAGACCTCACCATACTTCATCACTAATCATTATATCACAAGACAAGTAACATTTGACTTTAGTTCGTGAAACATTAAAACTATTATAAATGTGATACAACCCATAAACGATTATGCCATGAACCCTATCCTGTTACAATTTTTCTCAGAACAAGCTCTTGAGTCCATGTGAAAAAGTGTGCGCGTGTGCACGTGGAGGCGTATGCGCGTGCGCGCGTGTGGAGGTGTGAGTGTGTGCGGGCGAAAACTTAATTACGTGTGGGATTGAATTGATGACATTTGTGTTAAATAATAAAAGTTTTTGCACTAATTACGTAAAGTTCGGTGTGTGATTAAATGCGGTGTATGTGCATGTATACATAAACGTTCATGTCATTTGTGTTTTCTTCTTTTTTTTTCTTTGATTTTTCTTTCAAATTACCCATTTCATGTTCTGTTGCTCATGTCTGACTTGTTCATTTTAGCCAAATAAACTTCGCCCTTTCAATGCCCTACGCACCGACTCGAGTTTTCCGCTTTGGCTTCTGTCAAAATGTCAGCATCTATTACGTTTTGGCAGGATAGGTGGCCAGTGTCCAGTTTATTTATTAGTCGCATCATAAGACACCTAGCCTCACGGCAGACATATACTTGGCAATGCCTACTCTGCACGGCATTTTAGATAATGAGATGATGTTTTAATTCAAACATGTTTAAACTGTAGAATGATTACAAACAAAAGTAAAGAGCAATATTTTAAAGTTCTATGGACTTTGAAGATTTTTACTTATCACATGTTTCGTAGTTATTGTTCGAATTATGAAGCGTATGGAGACAACAATTTGAATCAATAATATTCACTCACTTTTACTGTTTAGAGCAGGTTTCAGAATATGCTACACACATATATAAATTCCTATTATTGTTATGAATAATACTTTTGACTTACATACTATGATGACAAGTAAAATTGCAAAAGTAAATCAAATCATTGACGTACATTTATTTGAAGTGTTCCTTGTTTTTGTGTGTCCATTGTGTTAATGTCAGGTTTCATGCATATGTTAAAATAGTTTGTAACCTTAGTTAAATGTTCATCTGTTTTATAGTGGAAGGCATAATGTCAATATTATTATTCTGACATCACGGACATGTTATTTGGTATAAAAGCAATCATCTATGCTCTAATGTAATTAGCAGTTTCAACGATGAAAGCACTGTTCTCAGAGTCAGTAGCAGTGAACATGGTACTTTACAAAAAGTCAAGCAAAATAAAAAGTACTCTCTCAGCTATATTTCAAGAAGAATCGGATCCATCCTGACCTGTCTTGATCAACTTTTAGTGTATCATTAGAAGTCTCACCACCATGCCCTTTGTGCAAAGTATGTAATTCATTTTAATGTCAGGCAGACATGAGGCTGACAGAAAAATAAAGAACATTGAGAAAATAGACTGAATAATATAAAATCGCAAATACACTCTTTTATATACAAGTTAGTGTTTAAAAATAATGCCTACAAAGATGGTTAAGATAATCAAAATAAATGCATTAACAGTACTTCACTTAAAAGCTAAGGATATCTTAAACAAGTAAATCTAAAAATAGTCGTCATAATGGCAGATTTGGTTACGTTTGACTAGTTTTATGTCATGTCAGCGTAAAAAAGCCAGTATCCCCCTACTCATCTTTCAATAAGAAGTAAGCCGCAATATGGTTTTAACCGGGGAGGGAGGCATACATTTGATAAAATCTTACAACACTTTTGATTCTGAATCGTATCATTGGGGAGGCGATTAGTTAAGACCTAGTCAAATGGCTAAAGCCAATTGCCTTTCCAACTTTTGACGTGAGAGCGAAAAAGAAACTACAGATTTTCGTTTTCATTCATTTAATATCGCTTTTAGAAAAGCGCTTTACCATCAGGGTAGATGTTTCATTTACCAACTCGCCATGTGTGGAATACATTCTTTTATGACCCCTGTACGTGTCAATTTACGATTATTTATTTGGAAGACTATTATATATGTTTCGAACATACTCTTGAGAAAATAAATTTGTTTTTTTAATTCAATGTTTCTAAAAACAACACGGAAATTGCTAGACAAATTGGAAAGACTTTTTTTAAAAAAAGAGTGCGTATTGCAGGGTAGTTGCTTCGTTTCCCAACTCAGATAAGTAACTTTTTTTTCAAGGACCAAAACGAGGTTTACATCAGTCACAATAAGTCCTTGTAGACTATAGAATCAATGAGAAAAAACCGAGCCCTGATTTTTCTGTTCGCCATCAGTAATAATATGAATAAATCGAAATTGGAAGAAACTATTTATGTCACAAGGAGAATACATGTATATATTATCTGTTATGAAACTGGGACTATCTGGTTTAAAAACTTATTCACCTTTAGATGTTCAGCTTGGTAGATGGTGAAATTATCGTGCTCTTTACATTTTTCTAAGGCTTCGTCTAACCAAAACTGAATATTATCTTTCATGATAAGTGCCATCTGTTTATGTTCATTGCATTCAATAATTAAATAAGGCCTTAGTTCGTATTGATGGCATCATGACATCTAATTGATGCCCTTCCTGCAGGTCTTAAGAGATATCTTGTTCGCTAATCTCTTCACATATTGTCATTATTTTCGTTATTTGACGCAATATTTAGAAAAAGCAGTCTTCAATAATTTCGTACGGTATTGTATGGTTTATATTGTCGTCTCACTGAAGCATTTTTATTTCAATTGAAGTTTAAAAAGCCTTTAATGTCTTAAAATAAATTAAACCCAAATCGACATGATAAGATTGTGTCATCAAAGACATTTGATAAGATCCAACTGGGATTTCTTGTCTATCCTAAAGCCAACAAAGATAAAACAACAATCTCCCTTGGACATCATTCGTTTAAAAAATAATTGATGAATTGTCTTTTGGTTCTTTGCTAACAACGATGAGTCTTCACAACATGCTTCTATTTATATTAAATCATCAAAGTGTACACAAGTAAAAAAGTCTTGCCGGAATCAAAACATTCGTGTGCGGTTAGATTAATTCATATAATATTCCAGCACGTTTTTTTTTAATTTCAATTACAAATCAACGTTAACAATGCGGATACACTGATTAAAAAGTCTATCCAAGCTAATATTATATGACTTTAAGAGAACTGTTTAGCTAAAGCATTAACAAATATATAAAAAAGAGCTACGCCAAACCATGACCTTGTCTAGTTTTAGAATGTCATTTGATAATATTATTAACAATCAAATAAGAAATTCCATTCCCAGTAATAAGCGGAGATACAATCAAAACAATGTTTGGTTCATTTGTTTCTAGTTCACTGTAAACAAATGAACTTGAGATTGTATTGAGCACTCAGCTTGCAAAATAAATCTACAATCAACAAGAACTGCTGTTGGACTCGATTTTATCCCCAATTAGTTAAACTTTCCCGTGCAAATCAGTGAAAAGATCTTTCTTGTTAACGTTACTGTCCGTAAATCATGAGATCTATAAACTAGAGCAACTTAAACCGGTTTCATTTTGTTACAGAAATCTATTCTTGATTCCAAACTATAAGCAGACGGATTATAACAAAAATGTAATAGATAAACACATTACAGTTAGGGGATAAACATTGCTATTGATTAGCTTCTCTAAGAGCATTGCAATTCTAGTAAGGCCAAAGTATACAATGTCAATCAACATGTGTTACAATTTTGTAATCCGAAATTTTACGTTTTTACAACGTCGCCATGTGTGGAATACATTCTTTCTTAAACAATTACAAGCAAATTTACCAAAGAGACAGTATTTGAGTACATTTGGGTTCAGCTTTAAAGTATTGCATACTCCTGAAAGCTCTTTTTGAAAAAAAAGTTCTAACATCATTTAATCTGATATTGTGGTTGACATACCCGGATGCTCATTTGCACTTCTTGCTAGGATTTTCAAACTCCCGTGGGATAATATTGTGTTTTAGGGTAAAAGAAATGACGTAAAAATCCTGTCTTCTTGAAGATTGATTTCTATAATTCAACAAAACAGCTGTCTTTTACAAGAATGAATAGCAAAGAATGTGTATTTAGTTGGATATGCGATATTTCAAGCTTCACTTTATTTTATTTATTGTATATAGGTTTATTATTGCCGAATTGAACTTTATGTCGCTCACATTTTTATTGATATCAGTGTGTAGCAAACTGGTATATAATATATAATTATTTGTGACCTCCGCTATGTTGTGTAATGGTTTAAGCGTCTGTCTTTTCGGCAGAATTTTAAACAAAATTCATACACATAATTCGGATTTGCTAATTTTTATCTCGGTGAACTTGGCTTTTATTATCGGATTGTTCAGAATAAACAGGACGCATAATGACTACCTGTTCTCATTAATCTTAACACTGCACATATTTCAATGAGGTATATTTGTAAATCGTGACAAATTCTGGTACGGCGCCATGATCAACGCCATCTGCAAAACCACGCACAAAGGCTTCTAATTTGAGAATGAAAATCTTGGAAAAAAGAAATCCGGGCTGCTATCTGCAATTTTTAAAAGGATGATGGAGGGAAGGAAGTAGAATTACTCCGAAGTTGTCTAGACAATGTTTTATGTTTGATCTCTGAAGCTGCCCTTAACTAGACAGCTGGCAAATCCCCTAGAAGGTAAATTGATGTGATTTTGCAATAACGACAATTTGTTGAAGAAGTTGGGGTAAGGGAGTATAGTCAACATGTTAATCAATTATTGAAAAAAGATCCTAAAGGCAATGGCTCTGGTATGAAAAAGGATATTAAACGGTAATACAAAGGAAAATATCACGTCCCAAGTCTGGAAAAGGAATCATAATAAACTCTTTAATCCAGACGTTTTTTTTCTGTTTCCAAAATTTTCCAAAGAATCTTAACGGTTGATTTTTCTCTACCTTCACTTTTTATCTTGAAGCAAGCACGATATTTTCTGTATTCACTTCAGGTTTTGCTAGTGCTGTGATAAAACACAAAATATAAATTGTATGACAATTTCTTGTATTTTTAACTCCTTTTCTGAAATTAATCTAAAAAATGTAGTTCCACTAAATCCATTGGTACCGATATAATTAACATTTTCTTCATCGCGACCTTTGTTTTACCCCTTGTACTTCAAATGTCAGACCACTTAGTATCTGTTATGTTTATACGTACTTAATGGTCTTCGAAAATGTATTTCAATACTAAGTAGAAATAAGACATCCCAAATTGCACTCTTGTATTGTCTGTGTCTCGTTAAGCACAAAAAGATTGTTTATGCCAATTTACATTAGAATGACTTTGTGAGTACTGTTCACTTCTCAGTTACTCTTTTCGGTTACATGAGATGATCGTTTAACTTTGTATTGTAAAACGTCTCAGATAAAGCTGATTAGATCATTGTGACAACATTGTTTGTATATGAGCTATACTTACCAGGTTAACTTTCATCGCCGACTATCTTTCTATTATAACATTTCTTGAAGCTCAAAGGGCAATTGATAATTGAATAATACTGTGAAATGCTAGGCATAGATAATTCTATGTTTACAAGGTAATCTAGTTAGCTTATTGCAGAGGTCAGATCCAGTAACACTAATGATTCACCTAATCAAAGATTACTAGAGCGTTAGTCAAAGACTAACAAAAAAAAACTTAGCTTTCTATATGCAGTAAAGAAATTTGGCATCTTTGTACGCTGTCTTGTTACTGGTTTTGACCCACAACATGATGAGATATGTCTTTTTGTGATAGGGATATGTGACAAAAATAACAAATAATAAAATATATTAGCATTGCAGACTATATTATGAAAAAGCAGACTACTTGATACATATTTTGTATACTTTTAAAATGACAACAATATTGCTGACGAGTATTTTAACGTACTACAATACGACGTTTTTCCAAGTTCATAAAGGTTTAAACTCATTTGGAATTTATTTATCTCTTATCAGACATTGTTGATTCAAGCAGCCTTTTGAAAGGGTAAAACACTGTTTTAAATAATCTGTAGAGGGGGTTTCATCTATTTTGTTGTAACAATGACATATTTTTTTGATACAGGTAATTTTGATCTTAAAGATGTCCATAGTTATTATGCTCACCCCAGAGTTGAAATGTTGATGCCTAAGTCGTCTATCCGGGAAGTTCTGAAAATATAATAAACTAAAATAAAAAGATTGTGCCATTGTTATTCAACCCCATCTTATATCATCATTTAAAATTAAATTTGAAATGAAATGAAGTGTACTCTACCACACGTATTATTTCCTCAGTACATTTGCCTTGTATTAAATTATATGCTAAGCAGTGATGGGTATTCTGAGAAATTACATTGGTTGAATGTGTAACGCTTAGACAATTGTTTACCCAAAAACCTTTTGGTTATTACTTTGTTTATAATTTTCTTTGCTTTTTATATGAAATTTGTATTTTTGTTTACTATTTTACTTCCATGGTTAATGGATTAATACCCGAATTCTGTTAGTTAAAATCTTGCTATAGTTAAATGCTGTATATACGTATGTTAACAAACTATCTATATGGCATTGTGTACAAGTTTGTGGCGGGAGGAAAAAGACATACCCTTATCTTTAAAAGATAATCAATATTCAATCTATACTAATCATCTCCATGTGCTATACATCAGTTTTAAATATCACATTATAACCCAGTCTACGTATCTCACATAACCAAGAAATTGCAATATTTTCTTTTACATGTTGTCGTAATTTTGTCGCACTTTGTGACATACTCACATCAATTTCTGTTGTATGATCAATTTGTACAATATAAATAATATTGCACTCCTATCCATTAAAATCCTCCCTTGGCAAGGAATTATAATCCATACAATTATCTAAAAGGTGTTGAGTATAAAATATATAAACTATGAACCCAATACATAGTATAGAGGGGAACGGAATTCAAGAATGCATAAAAGCAAGAGTGTTTAGATTGTGAAAGGTGTATATTAATAGAGGAATTTAAGATAACCAGGTTGTTAATAGCATGGAAATACTTACCAAATAGACCGTTCCACGTGATTGCAGTTGAGGACAGAAGTTGTTTCCTGAAATTACAAATGGACTCTAGTCAGTTGTACTAAGTGCGAAAAATTGTATTGTCTCCTACTGAAGAGTCAAGTCAAGAATGTCCATATTCAGGAACCCAAAGCATTGAGCTTCTTCAAGCACATGCCATATAAGTACCTCACGTATTGTTCCTGTGATACTGCTTTAGTGGTTTGAATAAACATCTACACTACGTTAGCAAACCCGATGGTAATGCCAAAGTCAACCACATAATCAACCAAAAGCATACTTTTAAAATGCAAGAGAGTGCCACAAATATCGACTTTCGAAGTCTGCACTCTCCAATAATTATGTAAACTCTCAGAGCTAGAATCATCAGCAAACTCATATGCGATAGAAAAATGTTGTGTCTTTGAGCACAATATGTTTACCAAGATCTTAGACTAAAGTACCTAACTGCAGGTAAAGGGTGGACATTCTTTTTTTGCATCAGCCTGGAAGAACTCCACTGCAGGTTGATAATGATTAATGATCAGAGTATGTATTTTTTCTCCCGTCAAGTATGTCTACAGAAGGTGATATTGTTTATATATAATATAGATTTTGACAACATGAACGTATATTGTGTGTCTTGGTATATCTACATAATATAATTCAAAATCCCTTTATTTATTTATTTTGCTGGCTGGCTGGCTGACTGGCTGGCTGGCTGGCTGGCTGGCTGTGTATGTGATGGGATTACAGCCACAGTTTTGAACGCAACTAAGCGTAATGAACACAAATTTCTATTCCCGTATTAAGAAAAATGTAAACAAACCCTGAAACCAAAAGTGAATTCTAATGCGGTTTCAAAATATGATTTTAAAAAGGGGGTGATGGCATATTTGCGCAAAGTGGGGTGGGGGGGGGGGGGAGTGGAGAGGGGTGTCTACAGGGTGGTTAAAAAGTCAGCCAAATTCGTGTTTCTTTCTTTATGTATCCTTCCCCGGCAAGACCCGGTACTAAGTCACAAAACATTTTGTAGGCTGCTATTACCGACGTAAGGGCATAATTGATTTGCGATTGTATTAGCCTGGGCAACGCCGGGTAAATCTGCTAGTCGTTAATAAAATTCGGATTATAACTCACAATTCATGAAATAATTGTATTATACAAAGTAATATTTCTTCAGCATCTAATGAACGGACGACAAATACAATTGTTTCATCGTAAATTTGTCAAAAGTGACTGTGCGTTACCAACTTGATCAGTAAAAACTCATCGTCTCAAAAACGACATAAACGAGTTAAGAATAAAAATAAAATACCAGAATGATGTAAGATTTTATAGCTCAGGTGGTCACACTTTTCGATACAGTTTAGGGAACTACAATTAGAATCACGATATATCCTCTCCTCTCTGTGGCAATTTAATGTATTCATTCCGTTTTTTGTCAACAAAAGTCATATTTTATTCTCATGACACTATAACATGTAACAACATGTGTATGTGGCATGTCAGTTTAATGGCAGGCCTTTTGTTGTCGTTAAATAACTTGTGATTCAGATAACATAATATGACGAAACCAACATTAATGGAATATACATACAACTTTCGAATCGAAAATAAAATGTACATACACTCACGACATATTTTCAATTCATCATATTTTAGAGCCCACAGTAATCAAAACACATTGCTTTAGTTGAATTGAGTATCAAGCACTTACAATGTACGTGCCTAGATCTGTAAGAGGGTGATTTGGGTCAATGTTTGCACTTTTGTGGATCAATAACGAGAACCAGAGGATTATGGTATTCTGTGCAAAATCGTATGGTCCGACAAAGAATACTTTAAGCAATCAGGTACCAATAATCTGCATGTTTTTTGTATTTGTGTTCGACAATAATAACATCACAATTAATCGGCAACTTAATCAACCTCGGGTATGGGCAGGTTTCTGATGCATATCTGGCCTTTGGCCTATAATTTTGCATAGCTATAATTGCCTATAATGTAACTGGTACAACAGTTGACCAACACGTCTTCCAGAACTTACTCTTAGAAACTATAATTTCAACCTTATTTGGGAGGGGGGCATTTTCATCAACAATTACATTTTCCAGTATAGATACTTGCTTTATATAATGCCCTGACGATCCCTATATTTCAGCGATACCAAAATTAATCTGATTTCAAACCATATGTAACAAATAGGATAGTGTTGTATGTATATTTTTTGGCAAAAAGTCATTTGCATATTCATTAATCTTAAAGAAGAAGCTAAAACATGTGTTTTTTATGACAGATGAATTTTACACCTACTATGACCAATGATCTAAGCCAATTTTGTTTTTCATAATAATCATTTTATTATGGAAAAGCCAAAACAAATTAGAATCTGGATTTGGTTTTCCTAAAAATTGGGGTCCTCCTTGTGATTTTGACATGATTTATGTTAATGTTCTACGTTGATATGTAAGAGGCGTTCTTGGGGTTACTTGTAATTTCCTTTAATATTCACATGTTTTGAATATAAATATAACTTAATTCATGTTTTATGCTACAATTAAATTACAATAAAAAATACGGCCATTGCGTTGAATTAGGAATGATTAAATGACAAGAATGACTTAGAATACACGTTATATCAACCTAGATAAAGCTTTATTTGTAGCATATCAATTTCTCATAATAATTATTTCATACAAAATAATATTGAATGTAACAAATGTTAAGCTTAAAAACAAAGCGAACAAAAATACGTGAACATTAGATTAAATAAATGAGAGATATTTTAAAAAGATCTGTCAATACCTCTTAAAATAAAGTTAATTAAGTTTTAATTAACAGTTAGGCCGCTACCGTCTTCAGAAGCTACTCTTCGACTTAAAATTTAGAGTGATATTCACTCCTCAGATTGTTTTAAACCTCATACATAATAAATAAGTAAAAAGGTGTAAAAGATTGTTAAACTTCATTGCACTTTCTACTTAACAACATTATTTCATTTTCAGAATTGTTGACCTTTTGACAACCAATGTTTGTTACATGTCACCTGGGCGACTTGCATTTGACTTTTTTGGCGTTGCCTACTACTCTTTGGTAAGGTTGTGATAGACCTATTCAGCTTACAATGTTTCACTGATATTTTAATGACAATTAACTTCATGGGAAGATAGAAGGAAAGTGAATTCCTCTTGTTCTAAAGCAACATACTCCTTTAATCCTCTACTTCTCCTATCTGCTTATTCAGCCCTAATTATCCATATTAGCGAGCATGCAAATCTACAACTTGGAAGTAGTGTTTAAAAAAGGGGCAGGAAATGCTGATTCAACTTTATTGAATTTGAGGGAGTTAGAAATTATTTTGCTTTTTCCCAGTATCCGTTTTGTATAAACAGTGGGCAAAAAATGCCAGCTTTCACGTAATAGTCTTATGTAAGCGAGCCGCTTGTTTGTCTGTATTTCTGTATGTCTGTCTGTCTGTCTGTCTGTCTGTCATCCTGCCTCCTTGCATGCTGTCTTTCTGTCTATCCGTCCGTCTATCCGTCTCCCCGTCCATCCGTCCGTCTGTCCGTCTGTCCGTTTGTCCGTCTGTCCGTCTGTCTGTCTGTCCGTCTGTCCATCTGTCCGTCAGTCCGTCTGCCGTCTGTCTGTCTCGTCTGTCTCGTCTGTCTCGTCTGTGTCGTCTGTCTCGTCTGTCTGTCTGTCTGTCTGTCTGTCTGTCTATCTGTCTGACTAAATAACCATCCTCTTTGACATGACATTAATTAATAACATAAACAAATCCCTATATTCATAAACGTATGAAAATAATATTGAATAGCTATGTACTCCTAGCCTTAGTTGTTGAGGTGTACCCAAATGTATGGCGTCTATATTGGATGTGTGCTAATAATGAAAGTTGCGAAAATACGATGTTTTTTAAAGGTAAATCACATTATGTACCGTAAGGATCATGAATCGGCAAGAAAATTGCAAGTTTCCTTTAAAGATATATAAATTAGACTACTGAATTTATTCATATTTATTACTCAAAGCCAAATTATATAACAAAATAAGCACAACATTCTCCACTTAATCTTACTCGTCTGTTAACCGCCCGTGACTCATCCGTCACTCGTCTGTTAATCGTGTGGATATTAAACTGTTGATGTTAATGGATTCATGAATTCACGATAAGAAAACACAATCAATATTACACAGTCTTACCGTTATATATCGACGTATTTTCTGTAAAGAAATAATATTTCCCATCCCTAGGATCGGGATGATCATTTTAATCATAAAATTCATTAATGGCGTGGCCTCCTGTGGACAAACTCCCTCTTAATTTGTATTTTTATTTCATTTTGAGCCTGTCAGTTATGATTATTACGCTGCTGGATTTCGACTGATTAGATTTGATATTTTTTTCGATCTTGGTGAGGATTGACGTTGAGGCAACAGGGAGTCGTCAGGTCGTCGTGACACGAATATAAAAGACACATGGTGTTTTCGTGGTATGTTGGACAACATCGATTGAAAATTGTAATTTTGATATAAAAAATCTCTTTGAAATCATGTATTTCTCAAGCGTGCAGTTAAAATGTCCTTTCTCATGAAGCTTCTTTAGCGAGCCTGTAAACACATGATAACCTAGGATTAGTTCACCGTACAGTTATTGCCTTCATGCATTTTTTTCCTAGTGTTGTTATGTTAACAAGATATTTGTAGTCGCATGTCACAGTGTTTAGAACTAATTTATGTTGAATACTGTAAAGCCTTTCATTTTTTGCGAGAAAGTATGCAATTTAACAAAAATGTCCTTCTTGAAATCAGTGTTAGAAGTAATGAAAAATGTAGACTACATACCTATTTATACTCTTTTGACTCAAGACAGAAGAACGTGTGTGTTATGTATCTGCAACACAGATTTTGACGTGTAGCCAAACCAAGATAAAGGAAGTTAAAAAATACCAAGTGCTGATACACATTTCTGACTATATTCTTTTTTTTCTCATTTTTTTTTCATGTTCACATTTGAGCCCCTTACCTTTAGCTCCATGGTTCGGGCCAAGCTTGCTCGGTAAAACAATCCATCGATATTGGAACATATAACACTTATTATAATTTTGGGTCGCTATGCGTTCCCTCAGTTCGTCGTTCTGGTCGCTACGCTCACTCTCCTTGCATTTTATCATCACACACATTCAAAAAATGTCAGACAAAGACGCAAAATGTCCACCAAAACAAAGAAATAAAACACACATAGGCGTGATTGCACATTTAAATGTTTTAAACACCCCTGTACACACTGAACAAAACATATTTTGCAAGTTTATTTGTTAAAAGATAAATTCGTGTGCACACCAGGTTACCGAAATAGCTTGTTTGCGTCAGTGTCTCCAGAATTTAGAAATTAGAATTATAATCAGAATATGTATTCACCCTGAGTGAATATGCATTTTATGGGTACAAAAAAGAACAGAAAAACAAAGCGAATGGTAATGATTGCATTTTTAACAAAAGTGCATACTAAATCAAAAACAAAAACAATATAAAGAGTTAGCATCATGGAAGTCACAAATACCGTACTGAAATTAGAGAAACAAATAGAAAGGTACGCGTTTGCATCATGAAAGCCGTAACATTGCGTACTGTAAGTTACAAAGGAAACAACACACATTTTGATTAATATGTCAGTAACTGTGTTTAAGTAGAAAACAAAGAAGAACTTAAGCATGAAATAATACAGAAGGTGATAGGAAACTCATAAAGGGACAAGTTGATAAGAACGTAACGAAAAATTAGTGTCGCGACGAGAACAAAAAAGACACCGTTACGATATTCAGCTTTTTAAAACATCTTGAGCGCAGTGCGAATCAAAGTGGTTGTCTCGCTTACTACTATTATTGTGTAGTGGGCTTTAGTTTATCACGCTAGGCGGGTTGTTGTACTAAAGTGAGTGTGTCGCTTCGATGATGGAAGGTATATTTCTTACAAATATCGTTTTAAAATTCTTCTAACAAGGAGTTAAAATGAAAAATGCAGAGAACCATAAAAGGGCACTAGCTTAGCTATTTAGACACCTTATAAGATTAGTAGGTTATGTTTTCAATAGGGGCGTTCTGATAAAAGTAAGAAATTCTCAAACAACTCCGAGTTCTTTTACCAACTAAGTTTTACTTCTAGTTGGCAATCTATACCAATATACCCTGAATTGTATGCTTGTTTACTTGCTTGTGTAAAGATCTCATCAAAAGTTCCTGGATGAATTTTGCTGAGCTTTTAACACGTGATTACTTACATATCAAAGGTGGTAACTGAGTGCCTTTTGTGTAATATGGTACATTCTACGTTTTAAAAGTATTTTACTCTGTCTATAGTTCAATGGAATTTAAGTCGCCATCTTACTAATTGTTATGTTTACTTCTGTTACTTCTGTTCAGAAGTGTACTACGAGAACTTCCCAGAGGTACGCGTGATATGAAAATGAAAAAAGTATGTTTTTGATTATTCTTTTGACAGAATGCAGGAGCGTATCCAGACTTTTCAGACGATGGTGATGATGGCGCGAAGCGCCTGTGTTTTGGCACAGGGGTCCTATTTAATAGTATCTATGCATTGGGAAAAGTATGGTGAAATTGGTCTTTTACTACTTTGTTGTTGTTCTTCTTCTTTTTCTGTTAAGCTAATTTTTAGAGAAAGTCGGATAACACCGACGCGACAAAGTCGCTAGTTATAAATATAGATATAAACGTAACAATGGATGGGTACTTAACGATATTGATGCTATTTTAGTCAATTCTTAAGATAATCTATGAAATATCAAATACTTAATAAGTTTACAAGTTTACAAGTAAAACAGTAGAATCGTTTAATGGTATCGATTTGCCCGTGATAATCAAAATGTGTATTACAAAGGTAGATAGTTAATCAAGCAGCAGTCCTAATCAATAAGGTCAGCCTTAGTTACCAATTTATATGGCAAAAAATCGAAATGTGATACAATTTATTTGACCACTGACTTCATCATGAGAGAAAAGAAGCATTTACATCGCACCATTTTGACTAAAAAATGTATCCGGTAATGCTGCAAGTTCTAAACACTCCAAACTAGCACAAATTATTGTGACAAAGATGAAAGCTGAGAGGCTTTGCTTTAAAACACTAGGTAGGAATTTTCGCTTGACTTCAAAACAGTTTTGTTATTTGGATTCGAAATAAAAAATAAAGCTTTGAAAAAAGACTAGGTCACTCAAATCAGCATTGAAAGAACTAATGAAAATGAATCTTGTTTCGAAGATGTTTAACTTAAAACTGTGATGGAAATATGAAACGTTTTTAATTTTAACTAGTTAAACTTTCACTTACGTCACATTATTTTGGCTACACACAGGAGAGAGCAGATAGGAGACAGATAATATTGTTAAAAGCCTTCGCTTTATTCGTGGCTTTAAAAATATGAGTGAAAGAGCGATACAGCACGTAGAAGTCCTTTTATATAAACGTCATGGAGATAGCTCACAAACTTGACCGTTCATGCTAGGATCAGTACAGAAATAAAGCCTTAAATAGATTCAACAAATTGAAATGTCAGTTTGACTTTTATATCTTAGGACAGCTATGACAAAAAAATGAACACATGAAGAGAAAAGCTCTAACTCAAAGTATCTATGACAGGAAGAATATTAAGATAAATACAAAAGCTTCATCCAAATTATCTATGCTCGCAGAAAATGATAAGGATGTTGAAATAAGATACTTGGAAACATTATGAACATCTTGCAAACAAGTTAGCGACAAAAAAGTATAATGTAATTATCGAATGAAGAGGTTTGCAGATTTTGTTGGCACATTATAGAGCTGGAAATATATGATATTTTAAATCCTCTCATCCTAAAAAGTTGATGTTTTTAGAAACCAAAATAAGAAGATATTATCTTGAAATTGAAAGGAATTATTTTAATAGAAGATTTTTGTATAGTTCATCTTTCTGTTAATGTATATTGGAAGATAACTATCTATATTTCCTACCTAGTTCTAGGACAAGATTAAAAAAGTTTGCTCTAAATCAAATCTTTATGGCCCGAAGCATAATATGCTTGCATCAGCGTCAAACTTGTCCGTGATAATGTTTCACGCCTTAAGATAACATAATTATTTTCTCGCAGGATTTTCAATGTTAAGGAAATTTTATCTTGTCAGCTTTCATAGTTTTGTGAAACAAATTATATTTTTCAAACCTCTGCTACTTTTGCAGCATACTAGGGTAGTAATGGTTTTTATCAACAAGGATAAGTTAAAAAAAACAGGACATGAATCACAGTGACAAATTCATTGATGGCAATTAATAAGATTTAGGGATTGTACAAATAGCGTTATTAGTAATAGCTAGTATCGTATTTATAGTCTTCATCCCACATCTCTTCTCTTTGTTTCATAAATTTAAGACCTTTTTGGGAGAAAGCTAATTCATTGTATGATGTTTTAGGTTTACAAAATAATTTAGTACTAATACATTGAATTCATTGTATCATTATTAAATAAACTTAATATTTTAATTTTTGGAGTTAAAAAATTTCTGGCAAAACATTCTATCTCAGAATAGATGATACATACATACAAAAAATTAAAGGAACATGTAACGCCTTAATACATGTGCAAATTACCTAAATCTTAAACAGCATAGGTTTATCGAAAAATTCATTACGTTATTAGATGAAAGATAATTTGAAAAGTCTTTAAATTTAGTAATATTTACCATTGTGCTCTTCTTTCTTCAATATCCAATTTAGGTATCCAATTTAGTTTAGTCATGATGATTTTTGTATGGCCATTTTCTATTTAGTAATTTTTAGTACAAAATATTTCCGTTCTGTTGATTTATTTTTCAAGATTTTGAATGTCACCTATTGTTTGTGGATCCCATACAGCGCCTCAATATTCCAGTTGGTTTGAAAAGTGTTTAATAACAATCACAGTTTTATGTTTCTTGTAGGCTAGAGTTTTATTTGGTTTTTAAAGTATAGAGAAATATTGATCTGTCCAGCTTAGCTTGCTGTCTATGATATAACCAAAATATTTAGCTGCGTTATTTTCTTTAGAATAAATGTATGGATAGATTAATTTGATTTAATTAAATTGATTAAATAAGTTATTCTCAAAACCAGACATTTTTATGGGTGAAATTATTTTTTCAAGGTCCGAATTCTTCACATTTTTGAAGAATATTGGCTTCATCTGACTATTAATTTTTCCTCAGCAACAATCTAATCTTAGTTCATGGAGAAAAATCATCAAAAATGACATTTATTTCCTGTAGACACTAGAAGGTTATACAATAAAGACAAGGACATAACATGTCCCTAAAAAGTCAAGTCTTGATAAAATGTACATTAACAAGAAAAGACAAGTCTGAAAGGATTATAAAAAGCCTTTTATCAAATTTTCATATCCTATGGCTGATTTCAGTTTGTCAAATATATTTCAGCGTTGGTTCACCTTCAAGTTCCAATAACAATTTTCAATGTGAAATATTAAAAAAAACGTGACATTGACTTTGAAAATTAGCTTAACTACAAAGTTCAACATCTCAATGGATATATCACATATTTTCCTTTGACACTAATACACAATTATCTTTATTTAGTGTAACTTAAAATCATTTTGAAATATATGTTTACCGTAAAATATGCTCGTTCACATTTTTTTGGGCAAACACCAGTTTATCATTGGGAATGTGTATCCCATTTTTGAGAAGTCATCTTTAAGCCTTTCAAATTTTCAAAGTTGTCAAGTCTCATAGTCGTTATACCCCCACCAAGCCAAATCAGCATAAACTAGTGAAATGTGAACAAATGACATTTATTATGCATTTGACTTTGAAACTCACAACTACGAAAATTATTTCTTGATCTTATTCAGTTTGAAATATAAATACAAACGTAAATCTCGTGCGTAGATTTTTTGTCGTTGTAGTTGATAACGTCATTTTAACTTGAACTCCAATTTGAAATGAAATACAATTCGAATCTGAAGAAAGAGTATTTACTCTACAAAACCTACGAATAGATATATCATTTGGAAATCAATCAGTGCAGTTTATAGCTTTTAGTTGCCCCTAAATGTTGTCTTTCTTTTAGCGCCCACCTTATTACGTAATATCATAAAAGGTTAAGTAAGGGGCATCATCGGGTATGCATATATTGGTATATGTGGAAGGCTTCCTGAAAAATTAGGCTTTTTGAATTGTTCTTCATTGTATGAAATAATTTGCTTAATAGAAGTCTCAAAGAGGCATATAAATCTTGTAAATAGTTCACTGAATATTTTGGTCGAAACAAGAAAACGAAATAAAGAAAGGAGAACCTTGTACTTTAAAGTGTTGATGGTTGGTATAAAGACGTAATGTGAATGTCAAGTATTCTTTATTGAGAAACATCGATCACAGTAATGTTTGATATTTGTTGATTATGTCTCTATCAAAAGATGGATAATTCTCTTTGTTGACAGCTTTAACATTTATGGATCTGATATTGTTGAGTGTGTTCCAAGCGACATCGTGAATTCATGAGTAGCCCCTCAAATATCCGTGATTTACATTCCCGTGTGGCATCGTCTTCAGTCACTCTAAATTAACGCGATAAAGGAAATCCAGTCAGACAGCAGACGTATCATATAGCCAGCAGCGACAATTCTATCTTTACGTTTTGCTTGACAATTCACGTAAGAACTGAGGTCGAAGTGAGAGCGATTTAGAATGTTTGCACATTATCAATTCACATGTCACTGACTTAACTTATCACGGATGACTAAACGTCTGCTGTCATTTTCGGCAAGTAACTATAGTTGAATATTATTTGAATTGGATTTAAACTCTAAACTGTTATGCATGGAATTTAAAAAACATGTTATTCGCTATACTAACATATAGTATTCAATAAGACCTGTAAAGTAAATCCAGGTACTTATTCGTCAAGCCATACATATATTGTACAAATGTAAGAATTAACGACTATTTAAAAGCAACTATTTACTTAAAAACAACATTTCTATTATAATTATATTATGTAATTTAGAAATATTTCCTTATGAAGTTCAAAATATATTCGATATAACGATGGCATAAGAATTAGTATAAAAAGTGTACTATATTGATTTTTATTACATAAAAAGTCACAGATATTCATAGATACGTTTCAACTATGGTCATCAGGGATATTGCATGTCGCTAGGTTATTTCTGAGATTTTTGTAATATTATGTCCTAAATATACAAGCATTACAACAGCCCTGAAGAAATAGAACGTTTTTCGCATACAAGAGTTATCTGGCATCTCTTAATAACTCTATAATGTATGTTTATTTAGTGTTGTTGATTTATATAAGTAGTATTTGTTTAAAGAGTGTCTTGTTTAAGAGGTCTACACAATAAAAAGTGTTAACAAATAAAGTTATTAAATAAAACGTTATAGGCTGTATTATACTAGGTTATGGAGGCAGACAACTAAACAATATGTACATCCGATGTGCATTTTTCTTTAATGCAGTTTACCATATTTCATTGCTGTTTTAGAAAATAAGATTTGCGAGACACTAACGTTTCGCGATCATTACAAATTGATAATGATCCAAATCTTCGTTTCTGAAAAGATTTGAGTTTTCACAAGAGTTGCCGGACTGCAAAAACATTTTACCCTTGGAAATTACTCTTGTACAGCATTAAGAACTTATAGAAATACAATACTAAAATCTTGATAATTTATCTGGTAATGTGCCGTTAATCAAAAAGAATGATTGTGATTTTTTTGTAGGTTTTAAGCTCCCTAAAATGTATATGAAATTTTTTTGTGTGTAATGAAAAACAAAATTATTTTATAGTCTTTTCGATCCCAAACACGTAAGTTATCAAATACTATTGAAATTGTCATCAAATATTTTTAAGTCACGCTATTTATAGCATGTATCGCTCCTTTGTTGCCAAAATATGTTTTGAAATTTCAGGAGAAATATTAAAATAATTATGAAACAATATTTTTTATATTTCAACAAACGGAAATTGTCAGACAACGTCAACCTCTCGCCATGATTATTTCAAATAACCTTGTTAAAACAAAAGCCAAACGTTACAAGGATACAAAGTACGGTACGAAGTTAATAAGAAACATTAACGTATTTGTACATTGAATAGATTATTTGGAATTCATTCTCAAGCAAAAGTAAATTAGTAAATGTATCTCATGTCTCAAGACGCAATTTTCTAATTTAGTTAAAAGGCACGTGATCATTTACCAGACACAATGAATATAGATTCCTGTCGTGATATCATGTTCTGAACAAGAGTGAAGCATCGCATATCTTTTTATCTAACGTTTGTTTTCAATCAAATATTCACATCTTATATTATAACTGCCTACTAGACGTAGGTACGTAGGTACGCAGGTTCGTTTATCTAGGAGTCATTTGAGCAAAAAGCACGACTTCAAAAAATTCCATAATTATGTTATAAGGTCTCTAAATAGCTAAGCAGGTGCCTTTTGGGGGTCTCTGTAGTTTTCATTTGTGCTTCTTCTTAGCATAATTCTAAAACGATATTTGAATGCAATTATTTACCTGAAAATATACCACCTAAGCGCCATACCCCCCATTTAAAACGATGTAAAAATCAGCATAACATTTGATTCGCACCAAATTTATGTTGAATGGAACTTTTGCCCTGAAGATATAATTTAGATAGATATTTATTATATTAATAGACACACCCACTTTAAAAAGGACGTAAAAATGGCATCAAATCTGCACCATAGTACATAATACGATACTTGAACGTCCACAATTCAGTATGCAAGCAACTCCAAATTAAGAGTTAACTGAGAACTAAAAATGTCAGAAAAGTCTTATTCATGAGCGAAGGACTAACACCAAGGGTGGAAAGCGCCTGTTTTCTTTAAAAGGGGGTTTCCGTCAAGAGGAGAGTATTGACGCGAAGACTTTGCAGTGGAGGTGGAGGGGGGGGGTAGTATCATTTATGCGTTTAAAACCATAGGGCATTATTTGTATCTGGACACTTTCTTCTTTTTCTTCTTCTGCTGAGCTGGTATTTAGAGAAAGTCTGGTAACAATGTAGGCTGTTCTTTGTACCGGGTGTTTAAAACTTAAACAAACAACTTTTTAGTAGAAATCTTGGGTTTTTTCAATGCCACATTTGAATATATGTGATGATAAAATAACAGTGAGAGGGAGCGTAACGACCAAATCGACGATTGGAGGAGCGTTTAGCGTTTAGTGACATTCTAGTTGACTTATATTATCTCTAATGCCGTGAGTTTTTTGAATACGTTTTTAAAGATATTACTTTTTTGAGGATTAACAATGATACCACTAACATTGTCAGTTCAAGTTACACGATTGGAACATTTCCAAAATGAAAGAGAATTTAAAGGTTACTGATCTATCAAGTCAAAAGCTTTATTTGCGATTTTGATGAAAACACGATTAAAGCATTTTGAAAAAGATTTGATGGCATGTGTAGTCCCTCTTTATATCACACAATAATAAAGGAAATCGATAGGATAGATTCTTCAGGGTAATTACACTATGAAACATATTAATAGGCATTAGCTTTGTGGGTTCATTGTACACCAGACAATCTTTTGTACATGCTGTGAGTAATAAAAATATAACAGGAGACTTTCAAAAAGAAGGTTAGAATAGGTAAAATAGATAATGAACAACTTAAAGCTAATTAGTATTTTGTAAATAACATTAACTTGCTTCAAATTCTTTTTGAAAGCTCAAATTTGCAAAAATAATGCATGACATTGATAATTCAGCATTTATATTAATAGATATTTCATTTAAAAGACAGTATGCTCTATTCTAGACCACAAGAAATAAACAAATTTACACAAAAAGATGCATATTATTTTTCTGATGTAAAATATTGATATTTTTTCAGTAATCTTTTGTTAATGCTAATTAACGATTTTTTAGAAAGAGTGTTGGGCCTACCTGTTGCACACCTTCCCTCATAAACTTTAATCAACTTTTAAAGGAATATCTTTAGTTTTACAAAATGGAAATATGTATTATCATAGTATTGTACGGCAATGATATTATACTTTACCTCAAAACACGATATTGCCTCCAAAGAGGCTATACTCATGTCGAAAACAATTCATCAGATTTGACGTAATTAGATTCATGTCACCTACTCAAACAATTCAAAATCAGCTCTTCACTGGTCGTTACATTAGCCATCACTTGTTTTTTTTATCTAATCAATATAAGGTGTTGTCCAGCCGTAGGGCTATTGAGAAATTTTGACGATACTTTGAACATTTCCAAATACATTCATTCATGATATTCCCCTTTTAAACACATATCTTCGTTATAAGATTCAAAATCTGTTTATTCATTTGTGTGCAATGGTATCATTTTTGCCACAGCTACAGTTTTGACCAAATCGACATGCAACTTTTGCAAAATATTGGTAGATATTTTCAGATGTGTGGTTAAAAGCGGTCAACTGTAAGAAAAGCAATCTTTTGCTATTAAAATGTTAGTGCTATATGAAGTTGATGAATGTCTGTTCACATATTATATTCATTTAATATCGGTTTCAGACAAGTGCAATATCATTAAGGTAATCGCTTCAGTTAACCACTTAGATAAGAACAAAATTAATCTCATCGAGTACGATCAGGAGTTCTACATAAGTCTCAATAAGTCCTTGTATAATCTGGAATCAATGAGAATAAACCAAGCTGTATTTTCTCAATAAAAAGGTTGTATGTTTGACATCAGTTCAATACATAAATCGAAAGGAATTATTTCGGTCATATACGCTGTATATTCTCCATTATGAAACTATGACTTTTTGGTTTAAAAATTAATTAACCTCTAGATGTTTATCTTGGAAGATGGTGAAGGTATCATGTTCTATATTTGTTACTTGCTTCGAAGGCTACACCGCCCACTGCCGGATGCAGTTGTCAGTTGCTTCTGACACTTGCTTTCTGATGCAAAATGGCGTCACTGCGTATTGGTATCTTGTTCACTAATCTGTACACGTATTGTCATTATTTTCGTGATTTAAAGCAAATCTTAATGACATTCTTCATCGTTTTAAATGTAATGAAGGGTATATATATTGCCGTTTCACTTTAGCATTTTGTTCTTTTGTAGTTTGAACAATCTATAATGTCTTGGAATGCGTATTGATGGCATCATGGCATCTGTTTGATAGCCTTCCTGCAGGTCTTATGAATTATCTTGTTCACCAATCTGTACACACATTGTCCATTTTCTGTGAAATTTGAAGTAAATCCTAGTAACAGTTTTCATTTGTGTTAAATGTTATGAAGCGTATATATTCCCTTTTCACTTTAGCATTCTTTTTTCTTTTGTAGTTTGAACAATCTATAATGTCTTGAAATGTTTTGAACCAAATCGACAGGATATGACTGTGTCATCAAAGATCCAACTGGGATTTCTTTTCTATCCTAGAGCCATCAAAGGAAATATTATACCTTAGATAAAATGTCCTGGTGAGTCTGTCGGTTCTATGTTAACATCTTTCTATTATCTATTTATGTTTAATGATCAAAGTTTAGACCAGTGAAAAGAACTAGCCAGAACTGGAATATTCGTGTGCTGTTAAATTAATACATCCTATATTCTAACACGATTTCAATCATAAATCAACGATTAAATACACAGATGTGAAAAATAATGTCATTTGATAAGATCACTAACAATTTTATCTCTCTCATAAGCAATACAATCAATATATACGTTTGTTTAACTTATTTCTAGTTCACTACTACTTAGATAAATGATATTTCAATTCTTAGAGCATTGAGCTAAGGACGATTTTGATTATCAAACGAATATAATATGACAAAATAAATCTACATTAAGAAAAACGACTGATGTTGGACTTGATTTTGGACCCGATTAATTCAGTAATGTTTTTATCTAAGTTGAAACTTGTGCAGTTTTCATGACGATATTCCCCCTGACTGAAAAGGGATCTTGAAAGAAAACGAACAGGAAACGATGGAAACATATATGATTATATTTCTTTTGCAATCTCATGTCCCAAGATTGGAAACAATACTTGATGTAGCCAGTTAAATGAATGTAATATTATTGTTTCATCAAAGATTATATCTGATTCAAATGCAATGTTCATAGCTTAGGTCTTTCCAAGACGACATTTTAAAAATCAGCTCAAGAGACAGACATTTAAAGACGAATACATTTGGTAACTGTCTTTTCCTTGGCCAATTAAGTTTATGTTTTCCCCACTATTTCCAATATTTACATTAATGATTATTATTTCATGCCGTCTGAGCTTAAGAAATCTTGCATAGTTTTGACAGTTGACAATCACAGTTTCATGTTTTAATCGTCACATTGTAAAACGTCACATTCTAGGTTTGAAGCATGTCTCGGTTTATCAAGTTTATTTAGGGGTAAAATAACTTACGCGTCTTTAAATAATGCATCAGACACGTCTCTGACTCGCGTGTGAAATAGCATCACAGCATATACCTAGGGTACAATAGCACGAGCTCACGTGTAGAACACTAAGCACAATTTTTCATAAAAACAGAACACTCAAACTACGTATGGACAAATACACAACCCGAAAACATGAACTCAGACAATCTATCTGTTCATCATCATGGACTAACACAAACAATAATAATAATGAATAACGTTAGCCAAGTTTTGCAAAAATAAAGCTAGACACGATAACAAAAACAGGTAATTTGTTGAAATAAAAAAAACTTGTTATTTAGGGGTAAAATGATTTGTTCCCCTTGTGTATTTTAAAATCCCTCTAAATCACTGACTGATTTCTTCAAAGTCAAGATTTCAAAACATTTCAAAACCTCAAATAAAATTATTCACATTGTAATTATTACTCACACCGCCAGCCTGTTTGAAGGCCCATTGGAGAAAACAAGAAATACATTTAATTATACAATACAATTTGGAATTTCCCATATCGTAATATGTATTCTAGCTTAAAACAGTCTACTCATGCATTCTTTTCATATTAAGAGTTTGACAGCTCACAGGATTATTATTGAAAAATTAATTTTTTACTCCAGTAATTCCAATAATATCTGAAAGTTCTTGGTGTTTTTGAGTTCTTAGGGCAACAGGGTTCCGGAAGAATATCTGTCAATATTGTAGGGGACAGTTCTCTTTTAGTGTTGACTGATGAATACAAGAATACGCTTGTTGAATACAAGTTGACGAAGGGCTCTACATTCTTTGTTATATAATAAACAATTGTAACTAAATTATGACCCAAATAAACCTATACCAGTGAGCTTTTGCAGTGCCAGATGGCACGATGTTGAAGAGAACTACTGAATGCTGTTTCAGTGAAATAAACAATGAACAGCAATAGACAAAATGACAAGACCCCAATATTAAACATATTGTAATGTAATCTGCTCTAATATCACCTCCATTTTGGTACATTAGCTCTGTGTAAAGTAACGTAATATAATAACGTTGATGATAATTTACTCGTTTAACTTCCGCATTATTGAGCCGAACAGCTCATTGTATAACGTTTTTTTCCAATTAACGCCGACGCGTCTTGCTCCTTGTAATCAGATTAATGATTCAGTGAGTATTTTTGAATAGTTTTAATTCATCAAAGAAGGGTCGATTGGTTCAAACTTGAATTTTTTCTTCTTTAAAGATTGGGTTGTCACCCTTGATTTTTTTGAAGATTAGTTGACATTAATCAAATGTTTCCAATATTTTATCACGCGAGTATATTTAAAACTGCAAAACGTTTGGAAATCATATTTAGAAGACATAGCGTTTTCATCAGGTGAAAGTTTTATGTTTCATTTGTCTTACTCCCTTTTTACAGGATGTCTTAAACGAGTTTTCCGAGAAAACGACCATCAGACTGACTTTGTTTTGAAGTATTCGGTTTTATTTGTAAGGGTTAACATGAGTTTACATTGTTTAATTACCAAACATAGACATTGCACGTCTCTTCCTGGTTTCTAAATCGACATATTTAAGACATAGACAAACTCATAATGTACCTTATCGTATAACTATACATATATTCAATGCATGTTTTCAATAAATATGTCTTACCATAAAATAAACTAAATAGCCGTAGAATATATCATTTTTTGTTCTGACTATACATGTCTGCAGACATAAATAAATTCCCTCATCCTATTTTTACATATAAATATTTACAGAGAAGCGTTAATCGCTTTTAACAGATAAGATTTACAGACAAAATAGAAAGTTAAATCAACAGAGAACAGTTGTGATGATAATAAACACTTTGGCTTGGAGCTTGCACGATTATGGAGCGTGAGCCAACAGATATTTATTTTGGGGGCAAAATTTATCTGCATACTGTTTTGGAAATTAAATCTAATTTCGAACAACATATCAAGATTTGTTTAACATTCCTTTCAAGATGAAACAGAGTTATATTACGACGCAAATGTAACTTTAGTAATGACTTACGTGAATCTATTTCGCCGAGTAGAACCTTGCTCATCGTTGCACACATTTGGTTTACTGTGAACGAAACGCCAAAGAGCTTGACATTCAACCCAGGGATGAATGAGGAATTACGAGACAAAAACAATACAAACCATTCAATGCTATGATTAACAAACAACACAAATGTACCACAATGACAGTGCGAAACAATGCGTTTAATAGTTGTAAGCACCTGATAGCTCTTTCGTGAATATAATTTATAATCTGTGTAAGAGTGAGAGCGCTATAAGTACTCTTATGTGATGATGGCTTATACTTCGCTTACGAAGATAAAGTAAAAGACAACTCATTTACAGCAGGCACGCTGGTGGCTGAAAAGGACAATGCGTGAGGGGCACATCTTGTCGCAGTGGCTGCAGAGGAAGGTAACAGGCAACTCTGGTGGGTGTGACACTGCATTCTTACGATGCTGTCTCTTTTATTCTGCCATGGCTTTGCGGTTTGACTCAATTAATTGAGTAGCTTCCTTGACCCTGTGACGCCATGAGTCACGGTCTTTTGCTAGGGTTTCCCATTTCTCAGTATCAATGCCACCTGATGTTAGAGATTTCTTGAGGGTGTCCTTGTATCTTTTGTACTGTCCTCCAGTATCACGATGTTCCGAGGCTAGTTCTCCGAAAAGGACTATCTTTGGAAGTCGGTGGTCTTCCATCCTGACGACGTGGCCAGCCCAGCGCAGCTGGATCTTCAGCAACGTAGCCTCGATACTGATGGATTCAGCACGTTTGAGGACCACAATGTTGGTGATGTAGTAGTCCCACTTGATATTGAATATGATACGGAGGCAGCGCTGTTAAAATCGTCCTAGCAGGCAGATGTGTCGGCGATAGAGAACCAAAGACTTTGCACCAAAGAGCAAAGTTGACAGAACAGCTGCTTAATTACGTTTTTCTCTTGATGCTGTGACAGTTCCAGACACTGTGGTACAATCTGCCAAAGGCCATGTTTGCCTTGGCAAGTCGGCCGTAAATTTATTTGTCAATTAAGGCATCCTAACCCGAGTTAGGTGAAATTCCGGACAGGGTTCAGCTCCTTACCATTTATGTCAATATTAGGAGCAACATAGCTGTCCCGTAGAGCTGGTTGGTAGAGGACCTCTGTCTTCGAAAGGTTTATCACTAGACCAAATAGTTCAGACGCCTCAGCAAAACAGGATGTGATACTTTGGAGAGCTTTCCCTGTATGAGCAATGAGGGCAGCGCCATCTGCAAACAGGAGTTCACAGATGCGCTGATCTGAAGTCAGGGTCAAGGATTGTAGGCGTTGACGATGCTGCCATCTATTCGGAATTGAATGTAGACACCATCTTCCACATCGGAGTTAATGTTTGCCTGTTGAACGGGATTCCAGGTTTCAATCTGCAATCATGATAATAATATACAGTAAAGTTGAGAATAATTATGTCTAGTGTCTGTGACAAAGAGTTATACAAAGCCAAATGTAAATCGTGTTTGTTGAATTTCTCTGTAAGGAGGATACAGTTTGATGGAATATACTAAGAAAACTCTTCAAATCTGTGTGCGTATGATAACTGTTCTTCTAATTATTGGAACTTGGAACAACTCACAGCAGAGCAAGATATTACAATATTTTACGCACAACTGATGATAAGCATGTTATCTTTTTTGTGTATTTCCACACAAGGTGTCGATCACCAATAAACACCCCATTTACTTTCAGATACGTTCAACGGTGACATTACTAAAGAAATGTTTTAAGTAATTGATTATCCTGATGCCATCTGAATCTGAATCTGAATTAATTACGCCGATACTAACCTTATTAGGTTAGCCACCAATTACTGGCATATTACTACGGCGGGGTTATCCTATTTGGCAACCCATATAAACGAACTTATTGCAACAACAAATCAACCTTACATTAACTGTGTACTTTATCAAATACGATGATTGTATGGAGATTTTATTCATCCAAAGACAGAAATTATAATGTAATTACCTGATCAAAGAAAACCAGACTTCGTCTTTCTTGCTTGATCTAGGAATCTGAATACTAATTGTTCGCTATTACTAGATGTAAATCGATCGTTTGTTCTTATTTGGTCAAATTGACAAAATGATGTCATATATTTACACATGTAAAACTTCTATTTGAAACGATGACAACTCTGTTCCTTATTATATATATCCTTTCATTGTGTAAACGTCCATGTATCTAGCATTGCCAAGCTTACAGCACAAATTTACTGTCGACGTTACATAAATCGAATTACTAAACATAATAATCATTAATGTCGGGGAGGCTAGTCATTGTTTGTAGGTGTTTGTTTTCAGTTTAAAGGTGCTTATATTCAAAAACTGTATCGAAAGCAAAATATTAAGATTTGTTCTAACATCAAGAACTCATATATTTTTGGCTCAGAAAGAATAACCAAACATGTTATGAACATTTAACATAAAAAATGCTTCCAATTTAACATTTTTAATCAATGAAATCGGTCATTGTTTTGGTGCTATTTAAACGCAAACGTCACGGTGCTTTTTATGTTGAACAATATGTGACCTCATTGCACTTTAGACAAAAGATGTTTTCAAATATAAGACAAAATTTAACAACAAGTGAAAATATCACAGCTCGTATATGAAAAATCGGGAACAAGTATTTGATTTCATTACATATGTTTGAAAAATATCTCGGCACACCCGGGACTCGAACCTGCGCACCCACCTGCGCCAAACAGAATTTGAGCTAAGTACGCTGACCTCGTTACCACAGCGCCTTGTAAAAGTACAGCGTAATGACTGATATATTGCTCGTGCTATACCCCAGGGTACATGTGGTAGATCAGTATACTAACTTTTGTTGACACCTCACCATCATAATTATCACAATCGTATGCACAGTGTAAGAAAATCTAGTATTAGACTCAGAATTTCCCATCGTGCTCTCTCTTGTGTGCCACAGCTATGACATATTGATCGAAAGGTTGGTTCTAACCTTCTAAAGGCATTGTGACGTTCAAGAAAAACAACTATCTATATGATTTCATTACAAGAGATTTACTTAACACCATCAAAGAGAGGTTCAATCAAAATCAATTTTTGCGAAGCCAGATGTTATCGCATTTTGCGGATCTTTTATGGTCTGATCTCTACAAGCAAAATTCTTTTATTCAAACAGATCAAAATCATACAATTCAATTTCACTCGATTCACAATACCTTGAATCAATGAGATATTAACAAAAGTTCCGTCTGGAGTGGTACATCTAAAACCAGTATGGGGTAATGTTTTGACGCCATAGCTATGAATATGAACGACATAATCACGCGAAAGTGATGAGTCTTCTAATGGACCCTTAAATAATTTAAATAGATTATTAACATTTTCGTTAAAGGTTACACATCTTTATACTTAAGTGGTGAATACAGCGAGTACGGGGAGATCAAATATTTCGAGCACTATTCGGAAGTATATTTGCGCGTTTTAATTATTTTTAAAGATTTGGCTTATAGCCCTTGAATATTTGAAAAGTATTCATCACTTAAATAAAGCAAAACACTTTGAGAGCTGGATTTCTGAGTTTTCCGAAACAATTTAAATGCAAAAGTATAAGTTCCTAAATAATTAACCACGTTTTAGTTTAGAAATCTTTCTCTGAAGTGTTATTAAGTATGTCCCATTCTCATACAAGAGGGATAGATACATACTACTTTGGTATATGCTCAGAAGTTAAAAGACACCTGGCTAATCACCTGTCAATTTGAGACTTGCGGTTTTTCTCGGTTAATGACAGTTCCTTAGTTTTCGGCCACAACAGCAGCCAAGGCGACCAATTTGCATGTCCTTTTGGTATTCATGTATTCATGTGAAACCAAAGGTATTGTGGAAATCATATGTAGCATGCATTATACATATTGTCTACTAGCGCCTTCGTCACGTCGGCGTTACCCGACTTCCTATAAAAATTAACTCAAAAGAAGACGAAGTTGAAGAAAAAGAAAACATCCAATGACCAATCCCCTCGAAGGTTTTCAATGCATAAAAGAGACTCAGGGCTTTGCGCCGTTGGGAATGGCGTTTCGCTCAACCCCCCCCCCCACACAGTTTGAAGAATTACAAAAAGAAGAAAGTATCAAAAGAACCCATATCCCCTTTAGATTTTATTGCTTAAAGGTTATTTTAAAAAATCACCCCTGCAGAAAGGCGCTTAGCATTGATTTCAATGATTAAATATTATTAAAACAGATCTCATATAAAACATCGAGCGCCCTGCGCCTTCGGTTATAGAGCTTCGGGCCAATAACCCCCTCAGTTTAAAAACGTAAATTTTACCAACAGAAGAAACAAAACACGCGCCAGGCATAATTATTATTATCCTGTCTGTCTTTTTGTTTGTCTGTCTGTCTTTCTGTCCATCTGCCTGTCTTTCTGTCTGTCTGTCTGTCTGTCTGTCTGTCTGTCTGTCTGTCTGTCTGTCTGTCTTTCTGTCTGTCTGTATGTCTGTC